>BQKN01055130.1:51057-76840 GCA_022839385.1 Asparagus kiusianus | reverse complement strand
AAGAGCTGACATCCTCCTTCGTGGGGATTGAGGCTTCGGGATGATTCCGAATACCATTGTATCCTCGTTTGGTTCCTTCATGAATCATTCGGGAAGAGCCGACATCCTCCTTCGTGGGGATTGATTTGTCAAAAGACATGTATTGCTTGGCCAATTCACGTCTTCGGGCATATAAGGTGATTTTACATTGTATTACACTGCATTGGTTGGGGTATATCGTCATGTTATTTACGTGATGATGTATATCACCCTTCTTGTGTAATATAATCGGAATCGTCTCGCCAATCATCCAAGGAGTGACTCTATCTCGCTGTTTTGTAAGATGAATTCAATCCTTGTATAATTTAGAAATAATTTTCTAATTCGACGTTGTTTTATTGCAGTTGAGTTCCCTGCAGATGGCTTTCCACCTTATGCTACGAGCGGTTGCAATAAGGAGACTTTCACTTCTAGCGTTGACAAGCAGGTTATTAGTCCGACCCCTTAGTTTAATAAGAGTCGTCCCGAGGAGATTCATCTATTGATACGAGACGGGGGCCGCCATTAATTACGCTAGCTGATTATCGATGCTGCCTTTACTAAAGATTCCATTTCCACCCAGGCTTTAGAGAAGCCTGATTATTTATTCAGGGACCATGCTGAGGATCCGGCTAAATTGACTCTTGATGATGAGCATTGGTTGAATAATGATGGCGGGAGCCTTTTATACATCCCTTCCATTCTCCATTAGCATTCTCTCGCTCATTTGGAGACACAGGCTATGCGGCGGCAGATGTCTTAGAATCTTACAGATGACCATGACCGAGTTCACTGTGGCTTTGTTTCCCATCATAAGATCCCAGGTTCTTATGGATATAATCATATTCGTGGCTTTCGACCGAGGATTCTGGGACTTGATACAGCACCACCGGACAAGGTGTCAGCAGCCGCCCATACTGTGAGGAATCGTCTGGCTAGGCTTGGGAGGAAGTTACCCCTGAAGGAATTCAGATGCTTCGATTGGTCATATTCACCACCTAAAAAGTTATGAACTCGTATGACTAGTTACGTTTTGGGACATTGGGAGAGTGAGCTGAAACGCAGCAGATTGTATGCACCTATACGAGCCACTATGTATGGATTTCTGGTCAGCAGCTGTCATTTCTTAGCATTGCTGGAGTCTTATAACGCTGATAGTAATACTTTTTTGACTTGCAGTGGAGAGTTGGGGTTAGCTCTCCATGAGATGCACAAGGTTTCTAGTTTGTTGATTATTTATTTTAGCATTTGGAGAACAGTTCGGGCGAGACCATTCATGAGTTGGCCCCTGTAAAATCCTAAAAATTTATAATAATATAATTAATATGAGATTAATTATGATTTATGGATATTTATTTTGATAAATATAGTTAAATGGGGTATGAGTATGATACCATGTGTTTTGAATATGCACGAGTTCATACATGAGAAAGAAAAGAGCCGAAACATGCACAATGGCCAAATATGTGTAACTGGAAAATTCCAATCTGCTCGACCGTCGCGGTCGACCGCCGCGGTCGACCGTCGCGGTCGACCATAGTCCGTTTTCTAGTATATATATATCAAATGTTCACTATATTTTCAGTTTTCTAAGAACCCTAACAGCCACCAAAACCCCTTTAAACCCTAATTTTGATTTTTGGAGAAGATTGAAGGCTTTCAAGTGGATTTTCGCGTGATGTTTGGCGTTTGGATTATAGATCTTCCTTGGCTTGGCTTCTTAAATGTTTTTCTACAAGCCCCAAGCGAGTTCATCTCTGCTAATCCCCCTCCTAGTTTTTAAAATATTTTTAAAGAGTTTCTAACATGTTTTGTAGAGCCAAATTGACTAGTTTATGAATAAAAGTCAATTCTTTTGTATTATATATATAAAGACTAGGTCTTTCCATGTTAAAAAGTTTGAGAACAAATTTACAGAAGTATGTAAGATCTGAAAATGATTTAAAACAAGGTTTAATCTGAAGAAAGATGATTTGTTCTTCGTTTCGAATTTTTATGCATGACTTAGGGTTTTAAATATAAATTTTATGCAAATAATCATGCTGTATATGTTGAGTTTGTTTCCAGAAGTTTTTATCTACTGTGGACATGCTCTCATGCAAGTTTCATGTTGTTTTAATTATATTTGAATCACCTAAATATGGCGTGAACACGACACACACAACCAGATTAAGAATTTAGAATATCAGCCCACGGTCGACTACACCATAGCGACGGTCGACGGCATACAGGACAGAGGCCTGAGTAGGCTCTGGAACCCGTCGCGGTCGGCCGCCGTTCTTGTGCGGTCGACCGCCACACAGTCAGTGGCCTTGTGCATGTTTTATTCGACTGTTGAGTTTTCGAGCTAGTCTCTCGACCTTGTACTGTTATGATTCAATGTTTATGAGTTGTATAACACATGAGATGTCAGTGAACACTAGTTATGGATACACACACCGAGATATGTGCACGTATGTTTAGAATATGTAGTGTCAACATATTTTTGTCCTAATTTAAGTTGATAAATATGAAGAGCATAGCATATTTCATTATATTTTGGGATAGGGAGATAAAACTTATTTCCGCAGGGCGATTGAGTAAGAGTATTACAAAAGTATCGTCATTCCATTGTATTCCGGAATAGGGAGATAAGACCTATTTCCGCAGGGCAATTGAGTAAGAGTATTACAAAAATATCGTCATTCTATTGTATTCCGGAATAGGGAGATAAGACCTATTTTCCCAGGATGATTGAGTAAGAGTATTACAAAAGTATCGTCAATTCATTGTATTCCAGGATAGGGAGATAAAACCTATTGCCGCAGAGTGATTGAGTAATAATATTACAAAGTATCGCTATTGCATAAGGAGATGCACATATGTAAGTATTATTTATCGTATTTTGCTTTCATATTAGTTTCCTGCGAGCCATAGTGATTCATTTTGACTCATTGTAGAGGCTGAGAGCCATAGTGATATTTTATTTGACTCAGTGTACTTGAGGTTTATTTCAGACTCAGAAGTATTTCTACTCTATTTTAGTTAGGCTCACTGATGATTATTCTCATGCTTCCTCTGTGTATATCTGGCTTTACTCTATTTCTTTTATTTGCCTATCTGTACCTTCACCTATTTGTTGTTTCCACTAGAGAGATATTAATTGTGATGGTGAAATATGTCGTAGCACGGTGTTTGGTGCTTGGCAGGTTTGACATTCTGGGTTTCGCCTTGGACTGCAGCCTCACACGAAACCTGGGGCGTCACAGTTGGTATCAGAGCTCTAGTTCCAATATCCTTAGGGTCATCCATGTGTCATATTGCGGAGTTAGGATAGAGTTTCCTAGGAATCATGTATACAGTCCGCTAGAAAATCCTAGTATGAGTGAGGACGTATTATATACATATGCGGAAAATTACAATTTTTTTATGATGAACTATTTGCTTTGAATAATAAGGCATGCTAGGAGTAATATGTGATACGATTTACTTATTGGTATACATTTTCTACTTGAGATTCTATTTACTACGTAATAAGCCTTACTTCTATATTATAGATGTCAGGAAGAAGTCGTGGACGTTGAGGTACTCGTGCTCAGGAAGTTGAGCAAGTCGATAGAGAGCCTGAGCCGCAGCAGGATCCACAGTACTTGGTGGATTCATAGTACCATTAGCAGCTCGACTGGCAGCTATTAAGGAGCAGTTAGCAGATCAGCTTCGATAGGGAACTCCTATTCAGGAGGAGATGCCAGAAGGAACACAGGTAGTCACACCACCACCTTTAGTTGATGATGGAGTGGCTGAGCAGGAGGCTTGGCTTCGTTTGGTAGAGAGGTACCAGAAGTTGAAGGCTCCAGAGTTTCATGGTTCGACGGACTCCATTGCGGCACACAAATGAAAGGAAGATGTAAGCAACATTCTGGACATGCTTAATGTGAATACTGTGCAGAAGCAAAGGCTAGCAGTTTTCAACCTCAAGGGCAATGCAGGAGGATGATATCGGCTTCGTTTTACTCCAGAGCAGAGGTTGACAGCCTCATGGGAGACTTGTGTGTATTTCTTCGATGAACAGTATGTTTCGGCTGTAGCGAAAGCGGGGAAGAAGTTAGAACTGGCTCGATTGGAGCAGGGGGATATGTCGGTGACGGATTTTGAGAGTAAGTTCATGTCACTTCTTAGATTCACTGGCATGTGGCACACCGAGGAGAGGCAGGCTCAGATGTTCATGATGGGACTTCGCCCAGGTTTACGCTAATACCTAGTATCTCGGAGGTTCCGTTCAGTGCGGGAGGTGGCAGATGCTGCCATGGCTCAGGAGACAGACACAACTATATTTATTAAGGGCAAAGATGGAAATGTTAAGTCAGGATAGTCTGGGGATAAAGGTAAAGCTAAGAGACCTTTTCCAGGCTCAGAAGGACCCCAGCAGCAAGGTAAGGGTCCACAGCAGCAGGGCCCTCATAAGAAGGGTCATCAGTAGGATCAGAGGGCACAACAGCAGCACCGATTTCGTGGAGCTTATTTCAATTGCAACAAGCTCAGGCATAAAGCGGCAGAATGCCGTAGCGCACCCACAGCAGGCCAGCAGGACAGGAATCAACAGTAGCAGCACCAGAACCGCATTCAGGGATGCGGTCAGGGTTAGCAATTGAGGATAGAGGCACCTCTAGCAGTCCTGAGGATTGAGGAATAGGTTCGAGCAATTCAGAAGACCCAGCAGGGATATATAGTCCCATACGTTCCGGGCGATGCAGCACGGCAGACGGGTAGAGTGTATGCAGTTGTTCCTCGTGATCACGGTGCGAACATGGCTATGGTGAAAGGTACATTCCTTGTGAATTCCTTTCCAGCACGTATTCTTTTATATTCTGGCGCTTTGCATTCTTTTATCTCCTACGATTTTGTGGTTAGACTTCAGCTTGTGGCGTAGCCATTAGATTTTTCTTTATCGGTATCCACTCCTTTAGGGGAGACGTCTCTTTTAGAGAATGTTTGTAGGAGATGTATCGTCAGTTTGGACGATTCTGAGTTCATGATCGACTTGATCAAGCGGGATCGAGGCGCATATTTGAGTGAGATGCGAGTAGTCTCAGAGTACCAGGATGTCTTACAGGACATACCAGGATTACCTCCAGTGAGAGAGGTGGAGTTTTGCATAGAGTTGCAGCCAGGCACCACGCCGATTTTCCGAGAACCTTACCGTATGGCGCCAGCTGAGATGAGGGAGCTACAGATTCAGCTAGATGAGTTGTTATCTCAGGGATTCATTCGAGGAAGTCACTCTCCGTGGGGAGCACCAGTCCTCTTTGTGAAGAAGAATGATGGGAGTATGCAATTATACATTAATTATCGTGAGTTGGACAAGGTCACTATCTGAAACAGGTATCCATTACCGAGGATCGATGACTTGTTCGACCAGGTGCATGGAGCGCAGTGTTTTTTGAAGATAGATCTTCATTCCGGTTATCATCAGTTACGGGTCTGGGAGATTGATATTCCTAAGACCGCCTTTTTGACTTAATACGGATCTTTTGAGTTTCTTATCATGCCATTTGGGCTGACTAATGCACCCGTAATATTCATGGATTTGATAAATCAGGTTTTTCGTCCATATTTGGACCAGTTCACGATAGTTTTCATCGACGATATTCTTATCTATTCGAGATCGGAGGCAGAGCACGAGCAGCATTTGAGGTAAGCATTGCAGACTTTGTAGGAATACCAGCTGTATGCAAAATTTAGCAAATGTGAATTTTGGTTATCGGAGGTCAGATTTTTGGGTCATATCATTAGCCGAGAGGGCATTGCAGTAGATCTGGCTAAAGTAGAGGCCGTGCTTGATTGGGAACCACCGAAGATAGTTACAGAGATTCATAGCTTCTTACGTCTGGCAGGCTGTTACAGAAAATTTATTTAAGATTTCTCAAAGATTTCCACGCCACTTACACGCCTTACTAAAAAGGGTGTATAGTTCCTTTTGAGCACAGAGTGCCAGAAGGCATTTGAGACATTAAAGACTAAGTTGACTTCAGTACCGGTATTGATTATTCCTAGCAGTGATAAGACTTTTGTTATCTACACTGATGCATCTTTATCGGGTCTTGGAGGAGTATTGATGCAGACCTAGAGAGTTGTGTAGGCGTCTAAAATTACCTGTAGGTTCTCGTATACGGCTCGAGACGAAGAGGAGGCGATAAATGTCATCATCCAAGTCGAGAAGATTTACCAGAGTGGCCCGTACGCTCAACGGCCACCGGAACGGCGAACCAAACGTCCCGTGCGCTCACCGACAATTTTGTGCACTCACCACCCAGTTCCAAGTGATCCGCGCATTCACGAAACACGTAAAATGAATCGAGGAAGCGTTCCGGTCGGCGAAATAATGAAATACACATAAACGACGGAGCGAGTCAAACCCAAGAAAATCAAGAAAGCCTCTGGCAGCCGGATCGCATCAAAACGATCCGGTCGGGCCAGTGGCTAGGCCATGGGCCAAGCCACTATTCGAGCCACCATTTGGTGGCTCGGTGGTCGAGCCACCATTTGGTGGCTCAGCTATGGCCGAGCCACCAAGCGGCTATTCGGCCAAATCCAAGATCAGTTTTGTTTCGGTTTTCGTGGATTCTTTCAGGAGTTGTTTGGTTTTGGACGTTCCAACTGATCTGATACTGTGGTTATACAGTTGTTAACTGAAGATAGAGAGAAATCCATCATTCTCATCCAAATAACCACATCCGAGGCCTATAAATATGAGCCAAAGCCCTCCATTTTATGCATCCAGAAATCAAGAGCACGAAGTGCTGCTAAATTGGAGATTAGAGAACGAATTTCAGAGAGTTAGCAGATTTTGGTGGAGTTCTTCAACAAAGTGAGAGTTCGAGAGATCTGAGACTCGTTCCTTATTCCTCCGGATTTGAGCTTTGTCTTAAATCTCGAGAAGAGCCGTGATTTTGCTTAGTCAAAATCACCGCTGCTGCAATTACTTCCTTTGTGAAGTAAAAGCATTGATTATCCAACTTCTGCTAACCGGATCTGATCCGTAGGCGGTCCATGGATAAACCCCGGTACTGGCAACGATCTCGCACAAGCAATAGACGATAAACATCTATTGTGTGTAGTTTGAGAGAAAATTGTAATTTTTGGTTTAAAGTCTTATAGAAAGGCTATCTTTTTTTGAGTTTATTGTAAGCATTCAAAGTTGTAATGGACTCATCAAAGAAATCAATTTTCCGACCAAACACGCTAGCGACAACAGTGGGAGCCGACAGCCTTTCTGCAAAGGCTGATGTGTCGTAACCTCGAATTCTCATCCCGGTTAAAGAAGAGGTCGAATATGAGTTTGACCAGCAGAAGTATGAGGAGTATTTGTCCTCCCCCTCCAGATCCACCTTTCCTCACAAGTCCAGGAAGGTTCGCTGGTCTTCGGATTTGAAGACTCAAGAAGACCTCCGCGCCACTGCTACAATCGTGGCTCGCAACGTCCCGCCGGCATCCGACGAGGCCGAAGCTGCAGATCTGAACTCCTTGAGCGAGGAGTTGACTACTGATAACGTGCTCGTTCTATCAAAGAGAGCACGTAAGAGACGGCGACAACTCCTCGCGCACCAGCTGGCCAAAGCCTTAGAACCAGTTAATGGAATCTGCTATGAAGCAGACCTGAAGTCCAGGAGGCGCCAAGCGCCGCAACAACGGGTAGCTAACTCCTCCAACTCAATGACGAATGATTGGATCCGCGTCAAAAGGACGTGTTCAACCCTTGAAGAACGGATCCAAAAACGCCGCGCGTTACTCGTACATGCGCGAGCTCTGATGCAAGAAGCGCGGAAGTTGAAACAAGAAGAAGTGGTCCAGAACCACCAAGATCACGCCGAGTCTGGAGGCCAAAGTCTAAACCGGCATAAAAAATAACCCAAACGGTGCCCGAAGGCATCGAAAAACCTAGAAAACCAGTTGCTGACTTGGCGAGAACCGAGCCACCAAATAGTAGCTTAGCCAAGGCCGAACCACCAAATGGTGGCTCGGCCAAAGCCAAGCCCCCAAAGGGTGGTTCAGGCAAAACTCGGACTGGTTCGGTCCGTTTCACTGCTGGTTTACTTCCTACAGTCCCGTCTGAGTTTCTGACGACCTCTATTATTATCCCGACAAATCAAGCACCTCCGGTGGAGATCCACGACAATGTGGATTTGTCCTATTTTAAGATAACCATCAAAGATCACCTTGGCCCTTCACACGATGATCGAGGCAAAGCTCCAGTTAAAGAGCGCTCAAGCCCGTTGAACGGATCTCGAGCAGTTTTTTAGGCTGGAGGTTGTGGTCGTCCTCCTAAGTAGTGGAGGAGAACACATAATAGGAAAAGTCCTATAACTGGCCGTATTGGACTGCGTGTCGAAGTCCAGGAGCCTGTTGAAAACCTACGTTCACGAAAACGTAGCCTCAGACATGCGACTCCTGAAGATGCTAACAAAACGTTAAATTCCTAGAAGAAAACGTACTCGTCAGACGAGGAGGTTACACCTAGGGACTTATGCCAACATACGATGCCAACACACGATGAGTTGTACTATCGGGCCCGAGGTACGAACATGTCTCAGAGAAGGAATAATCAAGAACCGGACTCCCATTGTCCGTGTTCCAAAATTATTAAGGCGGTGTTGTCAGAATGTTGCTGTTCTAAGGCCACCCCAGAGAGAGTTTCAGTGTTTGAAAGAATCTCCACCAGAACGTCTGAATCCAAACCAAGGCATTTCCGCAAGAAGAGAGCTGCTCTTCAAGATGATGAACTTCCAGAAGTATATGTTAATATGACTGGTAGAGGGAAGTCAACACGACTCTTTAGACCTGATCAGTTTTTAGGAGTATCCCAACGGATAACTCGATTACAATCGGGAACCATTAGACGAAAGAATTATCAGAGGATACAAAGGGGACTACCCTCAGATGATGAAACGTCAGATGCTTGCTCAAATGCCTGGTCAGCAATGGCTTTCGATGATATGGTATCAAGCACAGGACAATCCTATGAGTCGCTCATGATTAACACAGAGCAGATGAATAAAATTCTTGAGGACGCTTTAACTAAGCAGAGGGAGAATTTTAAATTTGAAATGAAAATGGCTATGCAGCAAATGAGGAAAATGCATGACCAGCAAATCGCGGCACTGACAAATCATCAGGGAGAGTCTAGTCGTCGCAATAATCCCAACCAAGCTGATAATGAGCGGGAAGTGGATGAGAATGCCAACATGAACACCCCTCCCGTCGACAACAATACTGGATGTGGTCCCTCGGATGATAACAATACGAAGGAAGACCATGTTACTTCTCCCCAAAATCGCCCGAAGAAATATATGAGCGAGGATAAGAAGATGAGGGATTTGGAGAGCAAAATCAATGCATTGATGAGTGCTCAGGAAGTAAAAAGGTCTGGAATACCATGTCCATACCCAAGAGAGTGGGAATCAATCCCGTATCCGACAAAGTTTAATTTAATCAATTTCACACCGTTTGATGGAAAGGGTTCCCCAACTCAGCATTTAATATACTTCAAGTCTCACTTGGGAATAATCTTCGGGAATGAACCTCTAATGCTACGGTCATTCGTCAGCACTCTTCGTGGAGCAGCCTTCGATTGGTATCGTCGCCTTAAGTCGGGGAGTATTAGCAGTTGGGATGACATGGAGGACATGTTTCTCACGAATTTCTTCGAAGACAACATCGAGGTCTCAATCAGAACGTTATTTGACAAGAAGCAAAAGGACGGAGAGTTGGTTGAAAATTTCATCAAACGATTCCGGAACAAAGCCATGAATTGTAGGGATCCGATCAGTGAGGACTTCATCTTGGAAACTTGCCACAATAATCTCTCGTTGGATATCCTCAAAGCTATGGGGATGGCACCGTCCAAGACCTGGAATGATTTGAAGGTCTGAGGAGAACGAGCCGAACGTTTCTTTAAGAGAAAAAAGGCCGAAAGATGTCAAATGACAACTAATGCTCCACAGCAGAATTTTGTCCCTAAAGGTAAAGGAAAAGTGCAAGCGAACGTAGTGGATGTGAATCAAACCTTTGAAGTGCAATCGCAACCACAACAACAACAACAAAAGGCCCCTCAGCAGTCACGGTGGCAACAACAGCCTTAGAAACAGAAGACTTCAGAGCCGAAATTCCCAAAAGTCTACTCGTTTAAAGAAAATGAAGTTCCCGGTATTTTCAAATACCTTATAGAGAACAACAAGATCAAGTTGCCTCCGATCCAAGATCAGGAAGACGCTAAGAGGGTTAATGACCCAAAGTATTACGCATTTCATAGAGCGGTTCACCACCCTACTAAGTCATGCTACGCCCTTATAGACAAAATCCAAGCTTTGATCGATGTAGGGGTTATTACCATGAAGCAACCTAAAGAGATGAAGGTGGGTGCGAATGTGGTGTCAATCAGCTTCGGATCTGTCCCTTTGAACTGGTTTCAGCCCGAGCCCGTGATGAAAGTGGCAATGAAAACTGTTAACAACGATCCTCACAAACAATGTCAGAAAGGACTTGTGTCACACACAGCCCCGAATGGTGAGATTCTCTAGGTTCATCCTGATCTGATCGAAGATGAGCAGTGGCTCGGATCGTCATCCAAGAGGAAATCAAAAGGAAGAGGGAAGTCCTGCTACGGAGCCTTTGCTATTCTAGGAGAAGATGACGAAAGAATTCCTGCTTTCCCACTTTCTGAAGATGAACAAGAAGCCTTTGTAACCCGGAGCGAAAATGAATATCACTTCAAGTATCCGGATGCTTCCGAGCAATTAGCTAAGCAGGGGGTAACCAAAGCTATCCCCTCTAAGAAATTAACGAAAATGGGGATGGTCACAACTCCCCCAGCACCCGTAGTTGCGGAAAGAACTTAACAAAAACAAAAAGGGAAAGAACCCTTATACCAAGAGGTTCAGAACCTGAAGCAGTCTCGATTCAATCAACTGATTAGAGGAGACAAACCGGGAAGCTCGAGTGCTCCGTCCCACTTTTATATTATGACGCAATTAGCCAACATACTGGCTAGAATAACTCTATATGAGCTATTACGTCTATCGAAAGACACGATGGAAGCTTTGCAAAAAGCCTTGGCAAATTCTGACGTTTTCTTAACTCAGATCAAGCCATCTCCTGAAGAACCAGAGCCGTTAGTCCATGCAACCTCGCGGCACACCATTTTCCCTGCATTTCTTTCACCAAAGAAGACATGCAGACGAAGAATTCAAAGCATGACCGGCCCTTGTATTTCACCGGGCACATTGGCTCCAGCGTTATCAACAGGATCCAAGTCGATCCGGATTCCGCTGTCAGCATCCTGTCACTCCGATTGATGTATAATCTTGAAATACCGGCTAGTAAGCTAGCCTCCATAGGCACTACGATCTATGGATTCAATACCAGTGGATCTAGACCATTGGATAAAATCCGAGTGAAGTGTCAGATTGGAGATTTGAAGTCGGAAGTCACGTGTTATGTGATTGATGCAGAGACTTCCTATAACCTACTGCTGGGTCGACCCTAGATCCACGGTAATATTATAGTCCCCTCTACTCTCCATCAATGTCTAAAATATGTAGACACCAATAACGAAATCAAGACGGTGGTCGCGGATAAGCAACCGTTTAAGAGGTTGGAGAATTATTTTACCGACTCCCTTCTCTACGGTGCGGAATCCGATACTGAACCATCGGCCCAAGGTACGAACAGCGGGAAAGAGGCTGATACCGAAGCTGGGTTCGATTACGATGGCGGTTTTGTACTTAATGACATTGTACCCATTGTAATCAATCTTGACGATGAAGGATCATCGGAAAGTAGTTGTAATTGGCAACTTGCCAAAAAAATAGTAATAAATGATAATTTAGAGTACTCGTTGTGTCTTGATAATATCATGAAGGGGTTGTACGATAACCACGACTTGTATATGCCACTTCAATCATTTTGCATGACGAAAAAGCAGGTGCAGGATTCGTTCCGAACGACACTTGTCATTCCTGCAAAGGTAGGGGGTGAAAAGGAAGTTATCTATGGTAAAGGAAGAGAATCTTCGATACCAGACCACTTTTTGGAAGAAGATAACGATGATGATAAACCTGCCCCTCATCTATTCAGGTATGACACAAAAGTGCGTAATCTCTTGGAGAGATATGGATACGACTTCACATTCGGGGAAGGTCTTTGTTTTGGTCGAGGTTTGCAAGTTCCACCTCGTATGGCCTACGCACCAAAAGGAAAGCCCGATAACTATTATAGCCACCGAAGAGGTTTGGACTATGTTTCCTCGTCCGATGATGAAAGTTGCTGGCAAGTCATTGATCAAATTGCTAATAAGGGTAAAGACACATATTCTTTCGATTCTTCAGCCTGGGACTCCGACGCTAGTCTTGGGAAAATGTTCAAAATGCTAATGTCAAATATGCCTACAGGCGACCCCACCACAATAGAGGAAGATGATCAAATGCCAACTTGGAAAGACCATTGGGTTCATCACTTGAATATGCAGTACGGTGATAGATTTGAGCAAAGGGAACCCCCTACCGAAGATCAAGTAGTCCAGGTGAATATAGGTAATGAGGATAATCCGAAGCCAATATTCATTAGCAACAGCCTCCCGCCGGATGAGAAAGAAGAGTTGATCTCTCTTATTAGGAAATATATCGATGTTTTCGCATGGAATTATGAGGATATGCCAGGGCTCGATCCAAATATGGCGGTGCATTGCCTCAATATTAAGTCGGATGCTAAACCTGTCAAATAACAACAAAGACGGTTTCGTCCATAAATTATGGAAGCGATCGAGTCCGAAGTTAAAAAGCTTATCGATTCGGGTTTCGTTAGGGAGGAGCAATATCCCAAATGGCTTGCCAATATTGTCTCGGTCTTTAAGAAGAACGAGAAAATTAGGATTTGCAATGACTTCAGAGATCTTAACGCTGCTTGCTCAAAAGACGATTTCCCTCTTCCCATCACAGATGTTATCATCGACAATACGTGTGGATTCGAGAGAATGTCTTTTATGGATGGATTTTCTGGTTATAATCAAATAAAGATGCACCCAGATAATGAAAAGCATACCGTATTTAGAACACCCCTTGGTGTTTTCTGTTACACTGTTATGCCCTTCGGCTTAAAGAATGCAGGTGCCACCTATCAGAGAGTCATGTCAAAGATTTTTCAAGAGCATCTCCGGAAGACTGTCGAATGCTATGTGGACGATCTAGCCGTGAAAAGTCGTGACAAAAATGATCACATCAAGGATTTGAAGACAATGTTCAATCTGATACGGACTCATCAATTGAAGACGAATCCTACCAAATCTTTTCTCGAAATGTCCAGCGGTAAATTCCTTGGATTCGTCGTCACCACTAAGGGTATTCACATTGACCCTGACAAAGTGAAGGCGATTAACGAGCTACAACCCCCGAGAAACCTTAAGGAACTCAGAGGATTACAAGGACGATTGGCTTATATCCGTCGTTTCATTTCAAACCTTTCGGGAAAATGTCAAACATTCTCCAGGCTTACAAAGAAAGGCGTATCATTTATATGGAATGACGCTTGCCAAAAACCGTTTGAGAATATTAAGGAATATCTCTCGAAACCCCCTGTGCTTGTCGCACCAAAATCGGGCAAACCGTTCTTGATTTATGTCAAGGCGACGAGCCACTCGTTAAGTGCATTACTTGCACAAGACGACGATAACGGTCATGAACAAGCAGTGTATTATTTGATCCAGACCCTCCTAGGCGCCGAATCTCGATATCCAATAATTGAGACGGAGTGTCTCGCATTAGTATTCGCAATTCAAAAGATGCAACATTACTTGGTCGGACAGACTATCTACGTCATCTCCAATGTTAACCCAATACGAGTGTTCATGACGCAGCCGGCTTTAATGAATTGGCAATTGGCAAAATGGGTCTTTCTTTTGTCCTAATACGACCTACATTTTAAACAAGACAGGCTATTTGTGATCTCCTAGCGGCAAACCCAACTACGGATACTGCCGAGGTGTACGATGATTTGCCAGATGAAACCCACGAAGTCAACGTAACTTCCCATCAACAGGTGTGGCGTTTTTACTTTGACGGTGCCTCTTGAGCAACTAATGTAGTGAGTGCTCCTGGATGTTCTAAGATTTCCTCCAGAGTTGGAGTTGTCTTAGTTTCCCCAGGAAAACATGTGATGCCTAGAGCCTACTCGCTGACCGAGCCGTTGTAGACGGTAAAAAATACCTCCGTGGACTTACAAGAAATCCGCCTGTAAGGGGAAGTCACCCAAAGCCACGTGAATTCACCCTTTGTCACAACTCGCCAGACCGAGTCCGCATTCGAATCCGCCAGCAAACCCCAAGGCCGCCAATATGGCCAAATGTCTGCTACCCCACATGCTGAGATGGGCTTTCCCACCTCTCTCGACCCGAAGGGAGAGGGCACAGTACTCCAGGACCGTCAAGCGGCCGCTCACAGTACGAAGGATTGGGCAGGTGTCGAGTCAACCTGGACATTCATAAATGCAACTCACCTCGGCTGTCTGAGTCAAGAGACGAGTTCGCCAACATTCGGCGAGCTGTCCAAACCCACTCGAGTGCCAGGGACATGCTTTCCCACCTCTCTCGACCTGAAGAGAGAAGACACGGTACTCCAGGCCCGCTGAATAGCCGCCCACAGTACAAAGTGAGCGGACAGGTGTCAAAGCAGCCTGCACCCTCATAAATGCGACTCACCTCAGTTGTCCAAGCAGAGGGCAAGAGCCGTTGGTGCTCGGCGGTGGGTCAGATTCACTCGAGTATCCGACAGCCGTGGTCACGCATGCGAGGAGGGGCCTTCCCACTCCTACGTAACGTGATTCAAAAGTACAGCTCTTCGAATAACCCCTCGTGGTACGAGTGAACAGCAGGATATCTCCGAACAATGTACGATCACATCCCATGATTCAAGGAGCAGTCAAGCTATCTCTCTCCCATTTAAGAGCTTCTTTCAGCAACCTTAGAGGAGATCGATTGATCAAAGGAGGTCGAGAAGAACTTTGAGAAAAAAAAGCAATCGAGGCCGAGCTCTTTGCATAATCCTTGCATTGCAGCGCTATTTCCTAGTTCCGAGCCCTGATCGCTAACGGACTAGGAGATCCGAACTCCATCGACCCGAGCTTCTACTGCGTACTGAAGCTCTCCGGCGACCTCGGTCGAACCGTCCAAGGGAAGCAGACTCGGCACGAGCACCGAGCAAAGCATCCTATAGCCACCTAAAGTCCCAACATTAAACAAAGAGGGCATTCCCTCTGCTTCTGTTATAAACATTTGATCATTAGTTTGTAATAAGCCTTCTTATCAATACAAACGAAGTTCCCTATTTTTGGGAAATCAAATTTACACCCTACAAAAGATGGCGACCACAGTGGGAGAAGCTGTTTCTTCAAACGAAATGGTGGTGGCTCAGTTCGACGAAGTCGCTGTTAGGACGACCGTGGAGTCCCTAGAGATCGAGTTCGACCAAGCCAAGTACGAAGAGTACTTGTCTTCTTCCTCCTCCGGTGGCGATGCGTCCCGCAAGCGCCACGGAGTCGTGCACCGAGGCCGACCTCTAACGACTAAAGCCTCCGCACCCGAGGGTTCCAACCGGGTCTCGGCAGGGGAACCCGCTCCCTCAGAATCGATCAAGGTCAAGCCCGAGATCAAGAGCAAGGGACAAGGATCTGCCAGATGGGTCGCCAAACGGCCCCCGTAGACATTTGCCCCGGAGGGAACACCGGTTCATTTCGACACAGACTACACTGCCACAGCCCGCGCAGATGCTCCCTCCGCCGGAAGAGCTAGTCAACAGCGACAGTAGACGCTTGTCGGGTAGGAAGTCCAAACTTCCGCTTCGCATAATGGCCTGAATTACCAAACATGCCCGAGAAGCGTTAGACGAGAGGGCAACTTGCCCGACATCGGGAGGCCCTCCAGATCAGGAGCGCCAACCAAGAAGGATGGGGCCACCCGCTCAGGTGGACTTCGCTTCTCAGGTCACATCCCTGACGTGAATAAACCACCCCGAGCGAGCAAGCTTACCAGAATAGGCGAATCCCGAAGGCTGGCGAGCCTCGCCATGACCCTTTGGCGGATAAACGCAAAAGTAAGGAAGTAGGCGACACCTCGCGAACCCGCTCGTTCAAACGAAGGGTTGAAACTCGCCTACGTGCTGGAGTTCGTCCAAACGTGAAGACTCGCCCATCTTGGCGAGATCGTCTAACTCTAGCACCACAGCGTTCCACCCAGCGTGCACCAGAGAGTACATCCAAAGGTCTCTCGTGTACTCACCCAGGTGATCCTTCCGATGCTGGGGGTTGTCACCAACCGCCCACAGAAGATCTCCGAGAATACTTAACTTGCAAACGCACCATACATGAGGCGAGTCCTCAGTGCCATTGCGAAAGGCTCATCTATACGGTACTCGCCGACTGCCAATGCATAGGAACGGCGAAGCCTTCGGTGTTTGAGAGACTTTCTCAACAACCTTCTCGACCGAAGCCCTCCCGTCGAAAGCGTCGTCACCAAAAAGGACGCTCTACCGACGACCTAGAACTCCCGTCCGCTACTATCAACATGACGGATAAGGGTAAGGCGGTATTTTTCGACTCTCCGGATTCGGACTCCGTCCTGAGGCCTAACCCTCGGTTCGCCCGACACCGGCAAGAGGGTATATACCAGCGTACCCGTAGTCACAGGGGGTAAGCATCGGGTTTGATTACTCCACCTTAGCCCCTCCCTCCTGCGGCGAAGACGAGGTTCACTCGGCAGCGGCCACGTCTCAAACCTTGCACTCAAGTCAAGACGCGATGGCAAGGGTGCACATGACCGAACTCACCCATGACCAGACGGTCATCTAGAAGCTCGAAGAGCAACAGGCGACCATAGATTCCCTAAGGGAGATGATGGAACAACTTATGAACAAAAAGAAGAAGAAGAAGAGAACCTAACATCCCTTACCCCGGCGAACAGGAGATAAAGAGTGGGTACCTCCTCACTGTCCAGTGACTGAGACGGAAGATAATAGTAATCCTCAATCCGATTACTCTTCCAAGACGTCGCTGGGAACGTCGCATACAGGGGGTAGCACCCGCGACAAAAGGCTCGACGAGTTCCAAAACCAACTCAACGCACTCAAGCTTCAGCAGAACATGAACAAGCTGGGGGTGGTCCGACCCTACCCTATCGAATGGGATACGGTCCCCTACCCGGCAAAGTTCAAGCCAATTAGCTTGGTGCAGTTTGACAGCAAGGGCTCGCCCTCGCAACATATTTACTACTTCATGGCGCAGACTGGATTCCTCACGGGGAACGACGCCATTCTCACTCGGCTGTTCATAGGCACTCTCAAGGGGGTGGCCTTTGAATGGTTTCGCAAACTAGAACCCGACTCTATTAAGTCGTGGGCCGATCTTGAAAGGCTCTTCCTCGCCCGCTTATTCGACGACGACACCGAGGTGTCAATGGCCACCCTCCTCGCCGAAAAGCAACGAAAGTCGGAGTCAGTCAACGACTTTGTGAAGAGGTTCCGCAACCGATCTGTCCACTGTCGGGACCAAGTTTCTGAATCCACGCTAATCGAGATATGTCGTAATAATCTCTCGATCCACATCCTATCCAAAGTGGGCGTGGTAGAAACCCGGACATAAAAAGAGCTTGTTCGTCAAGGCGAGCAAGTAGAAAACATGATCAAAAGGCTCGAGGCCGAAGAGCCACAGCCTAAGAAAGGAGCTGCAGAACTAACCGCGCCAAAGAATCCCCCTCGGTCCAGAGGAAACGAGATTATGGCCGTTGACTCTGCCCCGGCGCCGAAGGCTGCTCAGAGGCCGAAGCCTAGACAATTTGAGCAACGCCCCCCGTGGCAATACGACTTCAAAGAGGATCAGGTGGTGGCAACGTTCGACACTCTGCTCAAGAGTGGGCGAATTAAATTGCCAGAAGCCGCGAAAACTGAGGAGGTGGACAAAACCAATGATCCGAGTTATTGTGCCTACCACAGATTCTTGGGCCACCACATGACCAAGTGTTACGTCCTCAAGGATAAGCTCCAAGCCCTCTACGACGCAGGGGTCCTAAAGAAAGAGAAGGTCCAAAAGCAGGTGACCACGAACATGATCACCTTGAGATTTGGAACAAATCTCCCAGAGGTCTAAGCTCCTGCGGGAATAATTCCTATTCCCAAGGCCGTCTTGAAGATCACCAACGACGACCCTCACAACCAGCGTGAGAAAGGCTTAGCTCCGCAGGTTCTGCCGTCGGGGCAGGTGATGTGGGTCCATCCGAACCTCGTCAACGACGAACAATGGACTACAAACCCCTCGAAAGGGACTAAGGGAAAACATAGCAACATTGTCTCTGCCATCCCAGATAGAGACAACGCAGCGATAGCCGCCCTGACTGATTCCGAGGAGGACACCAACATCTTCGCCACGAGAGCAGGGAAGGAATTCGCGAAAGAATATCCCAAGAGGGCGGAGAACTCGGTGGGACCTCCTGTGAGGCCGGCCGCGACAACTCCTCCCAATCCGGACGGACCAAGCTCAAGCCGCCAACCTTTCCGTTTCAACGTGCTCGCACAGCTGAAAAGCATCCCTGCGCGAATTACCATGTACGACCTCCTCCGGTTATCCAGGTCTACACGGGAGGCCCTGCAAGAGGCGTTGGCCGACTCAGAGGCGTTCTCCACTCATTTCTCGAAAGAGACAGAGTCAGAACAAGAATGTGCGGTTTGTTGCCAAGTCTCCGAGAGACGGGTCCTGTGCATCACTTTCACTCCTGAGGACATGCTCATCAAGAGCACATCTCATGATCCACCGCTGTACTTCACGGGATATGTCGGGTCGGCGAAAGTGGATCGGATCCAAGTCGACCCGGGTTCTGTGCTAAGCATTGTGCCCTTGAAGTTGATCAAGCACCTAGGGATACTGCCAAAACGTCTGTCCTCGACCACCCCAACCATCTTTGGCTTTAACGCCACGGGGACACGGTCGTTGGGCAAGATCCGCCTGAAATGTTGAATAGGCGACATGAAGACGGAGGTGACCTGCTATGTCATCGATGCTGAGCCTTCCTACAACGTGCTCTTAGGACGCCCGTGGATCCATGGCAACCGAATAGTCCCATCCACCCTTCACCAATGCCTGAAGTATGTGGACGATTACGAGCGAGTAAAGATGGTAGTGGCCGACAAGCAACCCTTTAAAGGCGTCGAAAACTACTTCATGGATTCTCTGCTGTATCAAGACCCCGACGAGCCACCAGCAGAGGAGCTGGAGAGTGGCAACGAGGCGGACAGCGAGCCTGAGTACGACGACAGTCTGATCCTGAACGACTTCGAGTCAATTGTAATCGGTTACGAGAGTCACAATGTAACCAATGCTGTTCAGACAGAGGAAATTATCATGAATGAGAAATCCGACTTTGCTTATTTGTCGTCTTGCTCCACATCCGAGGATGAGGCGCCCAACGACCTATGGTCAGAACTCTACAGTGATCCTTCCCTGCACTTCCCGGTATGCTCGTCATACGTTGCCAAAGCACAACCGATCAAGTCATCACAAGCTGTGTTCGTCGTGCCAGCCCGAAATAATTATCGAAAAGATATTATCTTCGGTCGAATTGATCATCCCCTGCGCACGCTATGGGACGAGTCTGAAGACGAAGACCCAGCGCCCCAGTTTTCGCAATACAGTCGAATTACGAAACGCATGATGAGCGACATGGGGTATGACCTCACTCGTTTAGAGGGCCTGAATTACGACCGAGGACGCAAGACGGTCATCCGACCCGCTTACGTACCTAAAGGGAAACCCTCAAACTACTTCAACAGGACTAGGAGAGGCTTAGGCTACTCCTCCTCCTCGTCGGATTTGTGTTTTTACGTCAACGAAGATTCCGACTATGCATGTTCAGGGGATCAATCGTCAGCAACCTCGGCATGGGACTCGGATGTCAGCGTAAGGGATCTGTTCGATAACCTCACAGTCAACATGGCTGTAATGGATCCCGTCGAAATGGCGGCGGATGAACAACTTCCACTCTATGACGAGACATGGGACCGCCATGTTAATGCCCAGTGGAACAATCGCTTTGAGCAACGTGAACCGCCGACCGAGGACGAGGTCCTCCAAGTGAACATGGGTAGTGAGGCGAATCCTAAGCCCATATTCATCAGCGACAGTTTGCCTCCCCAGGAGAAAGAAGATCTCATTGCCCTCATACGGGAGTATATTGACGTCTTCGCGTGGAATTATGAGGACATGCCCGGCCTGGATCCGAGGGTTGCTACACATCGCCTTAACATCGGCTCAGACGCCAAACCAGTCAAGCAACAGCAGAGGCTGTTTCACCCTCAGATCATGGAGGCAATAGAGGCCGAAGTAAAAAAACTGATTGAATCCGGTTTCATCAGGGAAGAACAACACCCCGACTGGGTGGCAAATATTATTCCGGTCTTGAAGAAAAACGGTAAGATCCGTGTCTGCATCGACTTTAGGGACCTCAACGCTGCGTGCCCCAAAGACGAATTTCCCCTGCCCATCACGAATGTCATCATTGACAACACGTGCGGATTCGAGAGGATGTCCTTCATGGACGGTTTCTCGGGGTACAATCAAATCAAAATGCACCCCGAGGACGAGAAACACACTTCATTCAGAACTCCTATGGGGGTGTACTGCTACACCGTTATGCCCTTCGGACTCAAGAACGCCGGCGCAACCTATCAACGCGCCATTAGTATGATCTTTCGAGACCATCTGCGGAAGACGATCGAATGCTATGTGGACGATCTGGTCGTGAAGAGTCGCCGTAAGGAGGACCACCTCCAAGACTTGAGGGCGATGTTCGAACTTATGAGGACTCATCAACTCAAGATGAATCCTACTAAGTCATTCTTAGGGATGTCTAGCGGCAAGTTCCTCGGGTTCGTCGTCACGACGAGGGGAATCCGGATCGACCCAGACAAGGTGCGAGCTATTCAAGAGCTTCAACCGCCCCGAAATCTTAAAGAGTTAAGAGGCCTTCAAGGACGATTGGCTTACATCCGAAGGTTCATCTCAAATCTTTCGGGCAAATGCCAACCCTTCTCCAAGTTAATGAAGAAAGGTATTTCCTTCGTGTGGGACGAGCCGTGTCAAAAGGCCTTCGAGGAAATCAAGGCTTATCTCTCGAACCCGCCTGTCCTTGCGGCGCCAATCTTAGGGAGGCCATTCCTCATATATATACGGGCCATGAAACATTCTCTAGGCGCCCTCTTAGCACAAAACGACAATGCGGGCCACGAACAAGGCATCTATTACTTGAGCAGAACCTTGCAAGGCGTCGAACAGCGGTACCCGATGATCGAAAAGGAGTTGCTTGGCCTTAGTGTTCGCTATCCAAAAGATGCGGCACTACCTGGTTGGCCAAACAATCCATGTCATCTCCCGGATGAACCCCATCCGGGTCTTCATGACACAACTTGCAGCGCTGAATTGGCGTCTAGCCAGGTAGGCACTTCTGCTCTCTCAATATGACATCCACTTCATGCCATAAAAATCAGTCAAGGGGTAGGCCATCTGCGATCTCATGGCTAGTCACCCGCTGGGGGCGAAAACCGACCTATTTGAAGATTTGCCAGATGAACCCCCCGAAGCCAATGTGACCTCATCACCGGAGGGGTGGCAGATGTTCTTCGACGGCGCGTCTCGTGTAGGCACAAGCGGCTCCATTGTTGCGGGAGTGGGGGTGGTCCTCACCTCCCCGCATGGCCACGTGTTACCCCGAGCCTTTTCTTTAACAGAACCATGCACCAACAACGTGGCTGAATATAACGCGTTGCTCATAGGGCTTGAGTTGGCCGGAGAGTTAGGGATAAAGCATCTGGAAGCTTACGGCGACTCACAACTCATCGTTAAGCAAATGACCGGCGAATATGAAGTCAGGAATGACGATCTCATCCCGCTCCACAAAGCGGCTATCAAACTAGTGGGGTCATTTGAGAGTTTCCGCATTGAGCATGTGCTCCATTCCAAAAACACACATGCGGACGCCCTTGCATCCTTGGCAGCTAATTTGACCCAGCCCTTAGGGACGACCCAACGGGTCACAGTCGCCAGCCGAACACTCTTTCGACTAAAAGACGTCCCAGAGGCGAATGCCACCCATCAAACCCCGGATCAGCCCAATCAAGAGGATTGGCGTCTCCCGATCATCGATTACGTTCTGTACGGCATATTGCCCGAAGACGCGAAGGAGCGAGAATCTATCCGACGACGTGCCTCGAGGTTTTACTATGATTCGACCACCAAGACGCTATATCGGAGGTCATACGACGGCCTGTTGCTTCGATGTCTTTCAAAGGCAGAGGCACAAGAGGCCCTACGCGAAGCCCATGACGGCACTTGTGGAGCTCATCAGCCGGGACCTAAGCTTTGGGATCGCCTGCGGAGGATAGGCTACTTTTAGCCTGGAATGGTTAGCGATGCGGTCGCTTATGCGAAGCGCTGCTACGAATACCAAATCCACGCCAACTATATACACCAACCTCTTGAAGATCTGCACCCGACGAGAGCATCGTGGCCCTTCGAAGCATGGGGGATGGACATAGTCGGACCAATATCCCCGCCATCGGCGAGAGGCCATCGCTTCATCCTTGCGATCACCGACTACTTCTCTAAGTGGGCCGAAGCCGTCCCCTTAGGAGAAGTCAAGACCAATGACGTGATCAAATTCATCAAACACCATGTCATATACCGATACGGCGTACCCCGACATATCATTCATGACAACAGCACGCAGTTCGTCAGCCACGCGTTCACTAGGTTTTGCGACAAGTTCCGAATACAAAACCTATCATCTACGGCCTACAACCTTTCGGCGAATGGTTTGGGCGAGGCCTTCAACAAAACGATCATCAAGATTTTGACCAAACTAATTTCCACTAGCAAACACGATTGGAATGAAAAGCTAGGTGAAAGCTTATGGGCGTATCGCACAACGGTTCGCACACCGACTGGTAATACGCCTTATTCATTGGTATACGGTTGTGAAGCCGTGTTGCCTTTAGAGATTCAGATCCCATCCCTCCGAGTCGCCCTAGCAGCGGGGATGACAGTGGAAGATAATCACTAACGACGACTCGCGGAGCTCGAAGCGTTAGACGACAAGCGACTAGAAGCTCAACAACACATTGAGTTCTATCAAACCCGAATGGCCAAGGCTTCCGACAAGAAAGTCAAACGCCGAGCCTTCAAGGAGGAAGAACTGGTACTGGCCGTTCGCCGACCGATGATCCTCACCTCTAAGAAGAAGGGCAAATTTTAGCCCAAATGGGAAGGACCATTCGTGATAGAGACAGTCTATTCGAATGGAGCTTATCGCCTTGTCAAGCCGAATGGCGATAAAATCATGATGCCCATCAATGGCAAATATCTAAAGAAGTACTACTCTTAATTCTTCTCCCCAAACTCCCATGAGTGCATGAGTCTAAACTGGTCCTTACATCCTCCAACTGGTAAAAGAGGTTAAACTATGCCCTACGCTTCCATTTCTGGGGCCAAGTCCCCAGTACAGGCGAATCGCTCAAACCATGCGAATCACTCAAACCAGGCGAAACTAGCATTTCAGGTGGGCTGCATCAAACAGCCCGCTTGGTCAAACCTTCAAATAGTTAGGATCAGAGCCACAATCCCCCGCCAATCCTCTTCAATAGGATGGCGGGACCCCCACTGTCACTTTCGACAAAATCAACTTACCAATCCTCCTCAAAGGGATGGTAGGTCCTCAAAGTCGTTCCAATCACGACCATCCCTGTCACGTTAACGAACACCTCTGACAAAATTAACTTACCAATCCTCCTCAAAAGGATAGTAGGTCCCCATAGTTGCTCCAATCAGGACAAAACACCATCAGGTTAATGATCACCTCGGATGGTGGGCGCCGCTATCCCCGCGGATAGCACAGCCTAAGTAATGACTTACCATGCGACGTGTTATTACTTCGGTCGATAGTCACACTCCTACGTTCCTGAACTATTGGGCCTATTCTAAATATCCTAACATTCCATTAGGGTGACTGATGGGTAGCGGCCTACCACGCGATGGCTCCTACAACGATCGATCGTCACATTCCCACATCCCTGAACGATCCGATTATCACCTACGTCGTCACCCTCACGGACGATGATGATTATCAAAGGCGGCCCGACGGACGTCACGCCCGACAGTTCCTTCAAGCGGCTACCCACCGACTGGCGAGTCAAAGATTGAGGGCATCGATTGATCGCATGCACGATCAGCCATTCCTGGTTTTGGGACAAGTGTTATCCCTTGATCCCACTTGATTCGCAACGCGAAAGATAGGTCTGACCTGACCCCACGTCGCAGGCAGCCAAAAGCAGAGAAAAGGCCAAATGGCCAAGTCCAAGGCATGAGCAGCCCTTCCCAAATGCTAAATAGTGCAGGCGGGCTCAACTTAAAAACGAAACGAGCCAAGCATGTATCTACACTAGAGAATAAAAGAGAAAAGGAAAAGGTGCATGTAAAACAGAGAATAAACAATGCAAAGAGCCACTACGGGCCAAAATTACATACATAAAGTTTAAGGTTATGATGCAACCCGCATCAACCGAATTACAAAAAGGGAACTTAAACAGCGTGAGCGTTACAGGAACTTCAGCAAGCTAAAAGTAGCGATCTTAGCCTTGACCGCCGCAAGATCCACCTCACGCTGGATCCTCACCCTCTCCTTTCGCTCCTGTTGCAGCTTGGCAAAGGCCACCTTGCCGTCTTCTTCCTCCTGGTGAAGAAGTTGGAGCGCCCTGTCCACTGCTCCGGCAGCCTGGCCGAGCCTCATCGCCTCACGCTCATGCTCCCACAGCCTTGCCTCGCCGCGGAGAGAGCCGGCGTCCTCGAAGAAGGCAGCGTCCAAGTAGGCATCCATCCGGTCCAATACCGCTTGGTGCTGCTTGCGCAGACGCTTAAGCTCGGCCTCCTTCGCCTGAATCCGCTTCGCCCGCTCTTCACGCTCGAGCAGGAGGCGCAGCGAGAGGGGCGGTGGCACGTCAAAAGGATCGTCGTATGCCAGCTCTTTGAGGCGGTACATCCACCCCTCCACGCGGTGAAGTTCCTGCCACACCGCCGTGCGAGCGAGGTACCACCCGCGCGGCGGACCGCCCTTAAGCCCGATTCCACGAGAGAAAGAGCGTCGTAATACCTCCCGTCGCCCACGCCGACCGAGATAGCGATTCCCTGCATCAGACCCTCCAACCTCTGGAGGGCCTCGAACGCAGGGTGAGCCACGGGGTCTGGGGCAGACGACCCCTGGACCGAGCTCACTGTAGGCGTCAAAAATTGCTGATAGGTCCCCACTCACAGCTCAGTGTTAACGAGCGACGACTGAACGTCACTACCCGGTTCACAAGAGTCCAAATGACGTCAGTAAGCGCCTGAAGTGAACCGACGAACTACGTGAGCCAACGAATGTCAGAATCACGGGGATACGGATTGACCGAAAATCTCGCGATCACCGCAATTGGACCAACGCCCGTCATGTACTGTTCACCCCACTGATAATCCAACCAATGGGATCTATAGAGCTCACCGTCAGAATTCCAACGCATCCGAAATCAATCAAATCCGAGTTCGGACGAAAAGTCAACGGCAAGTCAACGGCAAATCAACGGCGGAACAACGGCAGAGCCTCGGACCAAACTGAGGCACCCTGGGATATCTCGGCAGGCTCGAAACACCCGTGGGGTGTCTTGGCAAAGCCAAG
>BQKN01055130.1:10618-41057 GCA_022839385.1 Asparagus kiusianus | reverse complement strand
TCTTGAAGAGTCGGCGGTCCACGGATATCAACATCCCCGTCACAGGCTAACAACCCACGCAAGCGAGACCGAACCAAACCGGGATCTCGTGTTTATTTTCGCTAAAGTTGTAATATCTTTGTTTTCATTTAAATTCTGTTATAACGCTTGAAGTTGTAACAGATATCAAAGCAATGAAAACAACAACTTTTCCCGAAAACACTCACAGGGGAAGCAGGCGGGGCACCAACGTCGATGACGGTGGCGGAAGAACCAACGCCCTCGGAGGCACTATGGTCGGAATCAGAAGCCATGAAGCAGAGGAGGTTACTGCAGCGATTTTCTCCTAGCGGATTTTTCTCGAAGAGGTAGGAACTTGGCTGAAAGGATGGCGAGTACGGGAGATATATCCAAAGATGCAACGGTCAGGATCTGTCCCCTCAAGCAATCGAACGGCCCAGGTGTCCTGCGACGCTTCGAGCTCAACGCCAATAAAGGCCATTCCTCTCGGGACCCCAAACCAACCGATCGGTTGAAGCCCAAGAGACGAAGCGTTCTGTCACTTCGCCATTAATGAGCATTAACACGTCCCTAAGGCCTTAGCTGGCAAGCATTTGGGCCCGCTAGGAGACGCGTGACACGAGTTTTCGCCCGCATTTCTTGAGTCTTCAACTACGGGACAGATTCGCCGCCGCTTGAGTTCTGATTGCATACGAACTCGCCCTAATTCGGATCTGATCACACGAAGTTTCGCTTACAACCAAAACTCGCCAGAGGCCAAGTTGGGTCTGTAGCGTAAACTCACCTTCTCATAAGTTCCGCTTGCAGTCTAAACTCGCCAGCGGCCAGATTTGGTCTTCAACACGAATTCGCCAACATAAGAGTTTCGCCTACGGCTTGAGTTTGCCAACAGTCGAAGTTAACCTTCAAGCGAACTCACCATCGAGCTCGTTTCACCTTTAGCAGGAACTCACCGGCATTCTAGAGAGTGGCTCGCAGCGCTAATTCGCAATCACTCGAGTCTGTCTACAGCGTAAACTCGCCTATGCCGGGGTCGAACCTTCGACGCGAACTCGTCACCGTTCGAGGAGTTTCGCCTGCAATATTAAGTCGCCATCGGCTATGCAAACAAAACACCGAACGACGACATACTAAAAGGAGGCGTATGTAACAAGAAAACACGAACTTCATCAGAGGCTTCTAGACAGTACATTTGAACAAAGTTATGATTTTGTAACTGCGAAAGCCATAATATTACATTCAAGAAGCAAAACATGCGCCCAGTTTTTAAGATAATACATTTATATGGCTTCATAAACAAACAAGTCAGAAACAAAATGTCTTATCACAATCACGAGTCTGAGATCTCAGTCGAATAGGCTAAAAGAGGAAAGCTCTTCTTTGGCCACTGCCACCCTCCTCGCGTGGTCCTCTCGAGCTTTGTCTTCAGCCGCCTTTCGAATCCGGTCTTCAGAGCTTGACCTGGCGGCAGCATCTTTTTGGCGCAGGGCCAGGAGGTTTCGAGTTTTCGCCTCAGCAGTCTTACTGACCTTGACGACATCGGATTAGAGCCCCTTCAAATTCGTCTCCGCCTATCCTAGTTCGGCTCTCAGGCGAGCTATTGTGTGATTGAGGTCGACAATTTGCTCCTCCAACGAGTGTTGTTGACCCACCCAGAAGTTGACGATGGATTCCAAGTCCGCTATTTCTTTGGAACGGACCTCCTGCTCCCAAGCTTCCTGACGCCTGATATGAACCAGGCAAGACTCCACGTCGACTTCCGGACCTTCCCGTAGCAATGTCTCTAACCTTATCATACGTGACTCCAAAAGACGGAGCGCCTGCATGCAACGTGTAGCAAGCCGTTTTTCGCCCGACCGTCGAAAGTCGACCACGCGATCCAGAAGAGATTGCCTGAAACCGTCAAAGCTGCCCATGCCGAGATTGACAAGGGAAATCACCTGCCTCACGGTATTCTCAAACTCTTCGACGCGAGCGTGCAAGGGCAAAGAATCAGAGGAAGCATGCTCTTGACCCGGAGCGAGTGCCGCAATGGGCGAAACCTCGAGACAGGGTTCGGTTCCTGGTTGAGGAACAGAACCCGAGGCAGGGGAAGTCGCAGGACCGTCAGATTCATCATCAGAAATTAGGATGGGCTCGGCCACATGCTCTTCGGTAGTCGGCGCCTCTTCTCGATCTGTGGAATACAACAACAACACAGGGAAGAGTAAAAGGAAGAATACCTGCTCGACCCGCGCGAAAGTCGAGACGAAAAGTACCTTCGGCCGCGGCGGCCTCAGCGGTGCCCGAAGAAGATGCCTCCTTCCTTTTCTTAGAATCCACCCTCTTTACCTTCGGTGCCATTGTGGGTAGGATGAAAGGGAAAACTTGGGTTTCCTCGGGAGAAGACGATGAAAGAAGCTATAGCCTCTCTTAACAGAGGGTAAGGGCGTTAAATACTCTAAAAACCCTAGACGGTTAATCACCACTCGATGAGACCGTTCAAGGCTAAAACAGTTGAAGGGTAAGGCCGAATAAATCGGATATTACCTGGACGGCCAGGATCCAACAGTTCCTGGACACGATCTTCAGCAACGGCCCGAACTAGGTACGATAGACGAAGAGCCCCACTGCGCCGCATTTAATGCGAAGCGACGTGCCCACGTCTTCTTGGCTGACGTGCGCGTGGCCCACCGAAAGCGGAGCCTACCTGACGACGAATCCATCGTTAAGATTCCCGCGGGTCAAAACCGATTATCCCTTTGGAGCTCGAGTCAGTTCTAAATCCGCCCGCGGACGAAAGCCGCCCGCGGAGGAAACAAGCTTACGGCAGAAATTCGCCGACAGCTAAAAACCCCCCCTGCAACTAAGACTTTCTGGCTAACGCATGTTAAAAAAAAATGGAGCATGCACAGAAGTAATAGTGACCAAAGGCGAAAGGATAATTCCATTCATAAAGAAATCCTATTACAACGGAGGATTAAAGGTAAATTACAAAGCTTTCAACCGCAGTTCCGCCTCACGAATCTCTCCGGCTAGGCAAAACTCAAGCCTCCTTAGGATCTCTCGACGAAGATCCTCCTCGGTGCGCGAGACTAAGTTCTGAACGGTATCTTTGACCTCCTTGAGAGCTCGATCCTTCTCCTTGACAGAATCGGCGACCAATTGCCGACGAGACTCAATGTCCTCCAACTCCTTTGCCGCCTGCTCACGAGCCTTCTCTTGAATGGCCAAGGAAGCCTGCGCACCGGCTATAACTTGCTTCAGCCTCTCTATCTCGGAGGATAGGCGAGAGAGGTGGTTATCCGCCGTCTGTCGCTCATGGTCCGCTCGTGCATCCTCGGCTTTGGCCTGTTCCAACTCCGCGGACAACCTTGTCTCCAGTGACATAGCCTCATTCAGACGGCGATCGCGATCTGCCATGGCTGCTCGAACTTCGCTGGAGGCAAGATCAACAATGGCGGAACTCTGCGCACGAAGGGCGAGCAACTGCTGAGCAGCCTCCTCCACTTCTTTCAGACAGGAAAAGTACGGATTCGCCGTAGTGGCGCCAAGCCTCTTGATTAAGAAGAACATGTGGTGATCAAGGTCCTCCTTGAGCTCCTCGAAAGAATAACTATCCTCCAGGATGAGTCTGACGCAGTCGGCCAAAGTGTCTTGAAAATTGACCAGGGCTCGTGTCGTGCTCCTCTTCCGCAAACGTTCCAAGGGAGAAAGGGCAGCCTCCTCTGCCATAGGCGAAGTTACGATTGAAGTGCTGGTGGTCATGACCGCAGAAACAGCGATTGGTGATGCCAAAACTGGTATGGCCGCCGACGCCATCAGGGCAGCAACCGCGGCATCGCTAGCCTCCACAGACGAGGAAGCGACCACCAACAGAGTGGGAGTCCCCCTCCGAATTGGAGACCCTCGCGTAGAGAGTTCACCCTTAATTGGTGCTTCTGCGAGAATGGAGGTTTCCTCTCGTTGGCCAGACGTGTCCTCAGGAGCCAGTGCCTCTTCCCCGCTAGATAGCGCCTCATGAATCGAGACGTCGTCATCCGCCTCTGATTCACCTATTTCTCCGGCAGAATGACCCTCCCAAGAAGGAGGATCCTCCTTGCCAGTAGCTTCATAAGAAGGGCCGACTGCGGATGCAAAGAGAAGATTGACAAATGCCCCTTCGGCTCAGAAGGATCAACAACACTAAAACCCATGCTTACCTGAATCACTGGGCCCTTTTTCGTCTCCGGCCTCCTCCTCTTCGTCCGAAGGGATAGAGATCACTCTCTCGGCTGCACCTGCTCAAATTAGACACAGACGTCAGAAGATGCAGATCCGACTTTATACCCGAGAATACAAAATTTTTTAATTATTACCCCCGAGTGTAGGCATAGGAGTCGTTGAGACCCCTGCCTGTGGCCCCACACCAGATGAAGGAGGGGTATCCTTCGAAGTCACCGGAGCCACCCTCGATACGGCAGAAGGGGTAGGCTGAATAGCTCCCGCCCCAGAGGTAGTATCGTCCTGACCATCCGCCGCTCGAATGGCCTCCACGGTTTCCTCGCAACGGGCCTTCTTGGCCGCTTCCACTTTGTAACCTTCCGCCGCCATTTCCCGCTGCTGTTTGGAGAGCAGCGAACTACTCGGATATAGAAAGGGCATTCCCATCCGCCCCGCTATTGTGCTCCGAGCCCGCTCCAGTCGCTCGCCCGCTCGGATTAACTCGTCAGATTCTCCCCGCTCACTTTGGGGGTCCAATGGAAGACCGAGAGAGGGAGCCCGGGCCCCGGGCACCTCAGATTCATCTGGACCCATGTCGCCGCCTTCAGTGTCTTCAGCCGGGTCCTCGAACAACCACTCCTTAACAGTTTGACGGCCCCTCCGTCTCAAAGCACAGAGAGGCCTTCTGGGAGAATGCCCCTGCTCCGCCAAACACGAACCCTGGAACCAAAAGCCCTCGGGATTAGCGTTGGCACCCCGATACCACCGGCAGTATAGGAGGGTGTGATGCAAATCATGATCCTTCGCGGGTAGCTCAAAGAGGGTATGGGTACCACCAACGTGAGTCCAGAACCATCCCCGAGCTCCATCCACCAGCCATCCTTCGAAGTGCAGATGGGGATTGGCGTTGCCCACATACAATTGGTCGTACCCAAACTGGCGGGCGAACCTGTAAGGGATATACGGCTCGAGATAACACACGGAGCCCGTTCATAGGATATGATACCCCGGCCGGATGTTCACCAACCAGCGAAAGGCGCCGCGTGAGAGAACTGTGTGATGATCCGCCGTCGACACATCTCTAAGAGACTCCCCGTATCCTCCTCCACTGAAATAAGGAAAGAAACGGTGGAAGTTGTAGTGGACAAAATGGGAAAGCGTCTTCCGCGCGTCAGGAATGTCCTTACACTTCCAAGAACACCTCTCCAAGCGCTCAACGAACGAAACAAACCTGTCTCCCTGAAGAGTCGCAGGGGTGCTCATCAAACATTCGCAATGGCAGATGAACCATGCCATCAAATAAGTATATGGCAGCCCCACCCTAGGGTTGGGGGTCCTGATAACCTCTCCTTCCCCCTCATCGATAGTCGATACGAGGCAGAATTAGGCCGTCAGAGTGTGGAGTCCCCGATGGATGCACGCTATCATCGCCAACATCAAAGAATAAGACTTCCCGTGGGCCAAGCAAACAGCGGGATATACGACCTCCACAGGAAGTGCCTCGAAAGAGTGAGTGGGGATTACGCACCTCTTTAGCCATAACATGAGGTACCCTGCAAACAGAGCCTTCTCGGATATGGGGGACTTGGCCTGATGATGGAATGAGTGAAGAACCGTACCAGACTTAAATCCGCCCTCGTCACGCTCGAAAGTCATGGTGCTTCCCTCTTCGGCTATCCTCGCCTCCACCTCAGACTGATCGCACTCGCCTAGCGGGAGAGCAAGCTTCCCCTTGACATCGTTCCCCGGGAACAGATAATCAGCCCAAGTCTTATGACTGATCCCCGGAGTCCTCTTCTTCTTCCCCTTATGATCCGATGCCCCTAAGGTACTGAGGCAGATGTGGTAATGGCAGAGCAACTCCCACAGAGTTTCAACCACCAAGGGGGAATGGTCTGAAAGCTGGTCGATCTCATTTTGGTTTGGGACGTACTCCTCATAGGGAAAGTCCCCCAAAGGTAGCCCCGACACATCATACATCTCGTGATGGGTTATGCCAAGTTCACCATTGGGGGTGAAGAATGTGTCACTCTCCGCACAGTACAGTTCCAGGATGCTGTGGAATTAGGAAGCATTAATCCTCAGACCGTGTCGAGTGGCTTGAATGGCCACATACAACTCTGAATTCTTGAGGTTAGAATTCTCAGCCAGGACGTAGTCGGTGATCTTGGACCACCAAGTGTCGCTGTCGGGCACAGAATATACCCACCCGGGGCTCTGAAGTCTTTTGGGGGAAATCTCCCGCCAGCTCGGAAGAAGCGATGGCGAAAAGTCTCCGCTACCGCCGTCGTCTCCCCTGCCGGTGGCTCATTGGACAGTAGGCCAGGGCGCAGACCCGTCACATGCTTACAAGAACTCTCCACTCCATACCCAGCCGAGGAGCCTGTAAAGATGCCACAGGTGACCCCGTCCTGAGTTGGGGTCAAATCCCAGTTCATCACTCGAGGGACCGCGAGAGACCGTAGCTCGACGATCGAGAACCCTCTCGGCATGATGGGGAGGTAATAGTGAGTCCCTTCCACTGTGCGGAACCACCTGCTCTCCTTGAGTAGCAGAACAGAAGGATCAGTCGTAGCGTCGCCGAACAAAAACTGAGGCTTCGCCAGCTCTGTCCTAGCGTCGTCTGTCAGTGTCGCATCGATCGTCAACTCACGTAATGTCAAATGATGACCGTCAGTAACCCTCTTCATCAGGCTGTAGGGCCTATTCAGCGGTGAACGAGGGCATCGGATCCAAAGAGGGGAATCGAGGAGGTGCCGTGTAGCCCGTGCCTCCGGCGAGGCCAATGGCCACGCCCCTCGGAAGAGCCTCATCAGAAAAAGTCGCTGCAAGAAAGAATCAAAGAATCAAGACGAAATCCGCTATAGGGGCAAATTCGCCTATCAAGCAAAGGCGAGCGGATCCGCCTGTTAGTCCAAACGAGGTCTGTCTATGCAAACGATTCTCCCCTCTACTGGAGAAAAGGGCCAAACTCTCCCATCAAAAAGCGAGTTCGCCCCCATCCAGGAAAAGTAGAGTTCGCCTGTGGCGACAGAAGTCGTCCTCTAAAGACAAATGTAAAATCAGCCTAAAAAGGGCCAACTTTGCCCCAAATCGGGAAAGCTGCCAAAAGATGACGGAAGTCCAGGAGGATAAACGACAATCATCCTCCCAATCCGACACCTGTAACCTGCACGGGGTCGTCAAGCGAATCTATTGACTTACCCAAGCGCGGCTCCGGTACACTGGCAGGCGCACCAGCGGAGAGACGGTCGGAATAGCGTCCGGGGCCTTTTCCCTTCGCAACACACTTCTTGGATTTCGACGCCATTGAAAGGTGAAGCGGGAATCCTCTCCTTAGAAATTTTTTAAGTTTCTAGAGCACGGTAACTCTCAAAGGAAGGGAACAGCCTATTTAAAAGCGGAGTTGCCAACGTGGCCACGATCGCCCTCAAAAAGCGAAGTACTGGCAGACGAGAGACGTGACCGCAATCGAAATCAACGGCCCAGATCCCCCCTGACATTTCGAAACGCCACGTCGAGACGGGAAACGGGTCGGGCAAAAAACCCGGAACCCGAGCCGAAATCAACAGTTGTATCTGACGGTTGGGTTCGAAAACCCCGGCCACGATTCGAACGAGGCGCACGAAGCCGATGTCAGGTTGTCGAGTCACCATGAAAGCGACAGGACGGAACCGTGCCGCCTTAGCTAGAAAAGCACGAACCCCCGCCAACGGACGCGTGGCTCACCCACACCGAACCGAGTTTCGCCCGAAAGGAAAAATCTCGCTTGCGAAAATTCGACCCAAATCCGCAAATCGAATAGAGTTTCACCTCTAAAACCTAACTTCGCCTGAGCGGCTCATTCGCCCTTAGAGACAAACAACAAATGAAACGACTCGTCCCAAGCCGTGGACCACCAACGAGATGACCTCGCTTGAACCCACGCCTCGAATGGCTGAGGTTGAGAGTAGAAATCTTAGCGACAAGTCTAAGAGAAACTACTCGACAACTCATCATACTGAGGGGAATAGTATGGCTAGCCTGATTCAAACGGTAATTGGTAAAGGCATATCAAACCCGTTGATAGCTGAGGGTTTGCTAAAAATCCTAAAAGAAACCGAATGTACTTGTTTCGCCAAGAACTTCTTTATTCAAAGTATTCCAGACCACACGCAAGCCGGTTTAGGTCTGAAAACTTTGAAGGGGGTCATGTAGACGATAAAAAATACCTCCGTGGACTTGCAAGAAATCCGCCTGTAAGGGGAAGTCGCCCAAATCCACACGAATTCACCCTTTGTCATAACTCGCCAGACCGAGTCCGCATTCGAATCCGCCGGCAAACCCTAAGGCCGCCAATATAGCCAGATGTCTGCTACCCCACGTGCTGAGATGGGCTTTCCCACCTCTCTCGACCCGAAGAGAGAGGGCACAGTACTCCAGGACCATCAAGCGGCCGCTCACAGTACGAAGGATTGGGCAGGTGTTGAGTCAACCTGGACATTTATAAATGCAACTCACCTCGGCTGTCTGAGTCAAGAGACGAGTCCGCCAACATTCGGCGAGCTGTCCAAACCCACTCGAGTGCCAGGGACATGCTTTCCCACCTCTCTCGACCTGAAGAGAGAAGACACGGTACTCCAGGCCTGCCGAATAGCCGCCCACAGTACAAAGTGAGCGGACATGTGTCAAAGCAGCCTGCACCCTCATAAATGCGACTCACCTCAGTTGTCCAAGCAGAGGGCAAGAGCCGCTGGCGCTCGGCGGTGGGTCAGATTCACTCGAGTATCCGACAGCCGTGGTCACACATGCGAGGAGGGGCCTTCCCACTCCTACGTAACATGATGCAAAAGTACAGCTCTTCGAATGACCGCTCGTGGTACGAGTGAACAGCAGGATATCTCCGAACAATGTGCGGTCACATCCCATGATTCAAGGAGCAGTCAAGCTGTCTCTCTCCTATTTAAGAGCTTCTTTCAGCAACCTTAGAGGAGATCGATTGATCAAAGGAGGTCGAGAAGAACTTTGAGAAAAAAAAAGCAATCGAGACCGAGCTCTTTGCATAATCCTTGCATTGCAGCGCTATTTCCTAGTTTCGAGCCCTGATCGCTAACGGACTAGGAGATCCGAACTCCATCGACCCGAGCTTCTACTGCGTACTGAAGCTCTCCGGCGACCTCGGTCGAACCGTCCAAGGGAAGCAGACTCGGCACGAGCACCGAGCGAAGCGTCCTGTAGCCACCTAAAGTCCCCACATTAAACAAAGAGGGCATTCCCTCTGCTTCTGTTGTAAAAATTTGATCATTAGTTTGTAATAATCCTTCTTATCAATACAAACGAAGTTCCCTGTTTTCGGGAAATCAAATTTACACCCTACAACCGTGCTCAAACAATATAGCCGAATATAACACGCTACTTATTGGACTCAGCTTTGCTAAAGAGCTGGGGGTCGAGTATCTTGAAGCTTTCGGTGATTCTCAACTAGTAGTTAAACAAGTTCAGGGAGAGTATGAAGTCAAAAATCAAGACTTGATACTATACTATAAGGTGGCCGTTGAAATGGCAGAATCGTTTGAAGGATTCTTTATCGAATACATTATATGCTTACAAAACGCATACGCAGATGCGCTAGCAGCATTAGTTGTGTCCCTGGCGTAACCTCCCAAAACGGAGCAGTTTGTTACGGTGAGAACTCACCAACTCTTCATGCCAATCTACAATGTAGATGACAAAGAAGAGGATATTAAAGAAGTACATTCAACTCAAGTTGGGTTCGAACCCCGAGATTAGCGTTTTCCTGTCATAGACTACATCCTGCACGGGATTTTACCAGAAGATACGAAAGAAAGAGATTCGATCTGACGGAGAGCATCGAGATTCTACTACAACACGGAGAGTCGAACGCTATATCATCGGGGGTATGATAGTTTACTACTACGTTGTCTATTCACTAAAGAGGCAGAAAAAGTCCTTAAGGAGACACACGAAGGGTTTGTGGTGCACACTAACCTGGCCCCAAACTTTATGACCGCATCAAAAGAATGGGATATTTCTAGCCCACCATGATCAAAGATGCGGTTGCATATGCCCGAAGGTGTCACGCGTGTCAAGTGCACGCGAATTATATGCATCAACCTCCGGAGCATCTGCATCTGTCGGCTACATCATGGCCTTTTGAGATTTGGGGAATGGATATTATTGGTCCTATAAATCCCCCGTCAGTCAAAGGTGATCGATTCATTCTATCAATTACCGATTATTTTTCCAAATGGGCTGAAGCGATTCCGCTCAAAGAAGTAAAGACGAACAATGTCATTGCGTTCATTAAGCACCACATTATCTACCGGTATGGTGTTCCAAGGCGAATCATACATGACAACGGTCCTCAGTTTGTCAGTAATGCATTCATCAGATTTTGCGAGAAGTTCAAAATTCAAGATGTTTCGTCAACAGCTTATAATCCCACAGCAAACGGATTAGCTAAAGCCTTTAACAAGACTATCATCAAGCTTTTATCAAAACTCATGAAGACTAACAAACGAGATTGGGATGATAAACTCGGTAAAACCCTATGGGCTTACCGCACCATACTTCGCACGCCTACTGGTGCAACCACGTATTCTTTAGTGTACGGGTGTGAAGCCGTCCTTCCGTTGGAAATTCAAATTCTATCTCTTTGAATCGCTCTCGCAGCCCAGATGACGACCGAAGAACAACATCAGAAACGTCTTGAAGAACTCGAGATGCTCGACGAAAAGCGCTTAGATGCTCAACAGTACATTGAGTTCTACCAAGCCAGAATTTCTCGAGCTTTTGATAAAAAGGTTCAGCAACAGAGTTTTAAAGAAGGAGATTTAGTCTTAACTAAACGACGGCCTATGATCCTTAACTCCAAGAAGAAAGGCAAATTTGAACCCAAATGGGAAGGATCGTTTGTAGTAGAGACAGTCTATTCGAGTGGCGCATATCGCCTTATTACCAAGGAAGGCGATTGGATTATGATGTTGATAAACAATAAGTTTCTAAAAAAGTACTATCCTTAGTATTTTCAGGATAACTAGTATCAGGAAGTTCCCAGAAGAATACTGCATGTGGTATTCTTAGGGATAACCCAGTTGCTATGAAAGTAGTAAATAAGAAATCCACATTTGGACTCTGAATGTATTCAAAGTTAAAGCGTGTTTTATTATTGATGTCGAATTCACCAATTCTCATGAATGAGATTCGATCATTTTTGATAGATCAATCTTTCCTCACAAAATCCCCCACTAATCAAATCAATTGACGGTGGGTCCACCAAAATCTCTATCCGCCAATTCTTGGTAATTTTTAAAACTTGACATGTTAATTCTTGATCACTTAACATTAAAATCCTCCATCGAGTGGCTAGTACAAGCCGGTATTCCTACTGCCACCTGTATTCTACTCTCATTGCTTTCAGGTCAAACCTATAAAAGTTAGAACCAAATCCAGATTCCCCTCTCAATTCCTTCCACGAACGAGAGGTCCACTTTCAAATTGAGTGATCAAACCTATAAAAGTTAGGATTGCCTCCAACCTCACTTGGTCAAACCTGCAGATAGTTAGGACCAAGATCGAGTTATCCCTTTCGATAAATGAAAGACTTCCATCTTTTCCTTTTCAGCCAAACCTATAAAAGTCAGGGGCGAAACCAGAATATCATCTCAGTAAATGAGGAACTCTTTTCTTGATTTAAGCAACCAATCCTATAAAAGTTAGGTTTGCTTGAATCTTTCCGATTCTCGGAGTGGAGATCCCACTCTTAGTTTTACCTTTCTGGATTCTGGGGGTGGAGATCCCACCTTGAGTCTCCTTTCCCACGGGAGATAGAATATAAAATTCTTCCTCTCCCATTTTTGGGTTCGTCTTTACCCTAAACAAGACCTGGGGGCAGAATATAAAAGTTTTCCTCTCTAGCATCGGGTTCGTCTTTACCCTGAGAAAAGACACAATTCTTAATTTCAAATCCGTGCACTTCATGCACGGAGAATTTTATCTCGACTCCTAAATAGAGATAAGCCTACGCCTAACACACGTTGCCGGTTTAGTCTTTCACCAAGTGAAAAAGACACCAGAATCTAAGTCTGGAGATTTTTATCCTAAATTCTAAGTAGAGATGAGTCAGCGCCTAATACGCATTGCCGGGTGCCATATTCCCGTAAGAAATGGTGAAGTCTATATATTCAAAATCATAGCACCTAGTCTAGGAGAATTAACTCTCTTAGCACAACGTTACATGTGAAACGGGTTTTAATAATTCACATGCTAGCCCGATTCAAACGGTAATCGGTAAAGGCACATCAAACCCGTTAAAGGCTGGGGGTTTGCCAAAAGTCCTAAGTCAGCGCCTAACACGCGTTGCTGGGTGCCATATTCCCATAAGAAATGGTGAAGTCTATGTATTCAAAGTCATAGCATCAAGTCTAAGTGAATTAATGCTCTTAGCATAACATTACATGCGGAACGGACCAAAACAATCCGCATGCTAGCCTGATTCAAACGGTAATCGGTAAAGGTACATCAAACCCGTTGATGGCTGAGGGTTTGCTAAAAATCCTATAAATATTATGGTTGATTATTCCAAACAGAATAGGACATCATAATAAAAGAGGTATAATAAAAAAAGAAATATCTTCTATTAATGAAAATTGAGTTTGCAGGTACAAAAGTCACAGTCAATCTACATGAAGCTTATGGCTAAGAACTTGTTGCTCTAACTTCGACAACTCTTCCACATAAGCTTGCTCGAGCTCACCTTGCAACGTAGCCTTCATGGATTCATCGTTAGTAGCTAACATCCTCGCAGCCTCTTCTTTCGCCTTGGTCAACTCCTGTTCCGAGAGTTCCAACTCCTTAGACACCATCTCTCGACCGCGCTCTTCGTCAACCCTTGCCACTTCTAAAATCTCCCAAGCCTCTTCTTCCGCTTAAAGCTCTTGTTTAAGTCGCGCTATCTTGCCAGCACTTGATGCAGGGAGGACTTGATATTGTGTAGAATTTGTAACTTGTCGTCAAGGACGGCCTTCATCTGTTCTACTCTACTTTGACGCATTTGGACCTCAGGTCCAACCGATGCCTAGGTGTCGTGCCACGTTTGCAATCGAGATTCCATCTGAGGAGCTATATATGAAGGAGCACCTATATCTCGAAGCTCTCGGGGTTTTTGAAAATCACACGCCAGACGGTTCAAGTCATCAGCAATAGCTTGCACCAAGCATAGCGATCCGATTTTCTCTATTAAGGCTAATATGAGATCAAGGAGTGGCCTGAATTAACGAAAAGATGTCCCACTATGGAGAAGTTTGTCAATCACCTTGCCCACGAAGGTAAAAAAGCTGCTAACTTCTATACAAAGGACAATCTGGTTTGGATCGTCATCTAAAAATAGCGCTTTGACAAGATCGTGAAGTTGGGACGAAATCTCTGTAAGAAAAATAGGAATCAAATATTTCAGAATATTAACTCGAATATCTCTAAGTTTTGGGGGAAGCTTACCAATACCAACAAAAGTTCCCTCAGCTAGAGTTCCAACACTTGATTCCATCTGCCCGGCCTCATGAACTGGTGGAGGCGCTGCAAAGGCAACATCCGTCGATGTATCAACTTTTTCGGTTGGTCTGACGACTTGTTCAACCGGATTAGTCCCCACACTTGTGATGGTCATCTCAATTGTTAAGAGTGGGAGATGAGTCGGAATAATCGACGAATGATCTTGTGCAATAATTCCTGTTGCTTGCGGAAAATCGGGACCCTTAGAAGCGTCAGATATCTCAACATTGATGTTTGTACAAGTCTCAATGACTTGTCCTATAAGTGAAACTCCTCTATAGTTAAGTAAATTCGAGATAGGAATAATTGTTGTAGAGGGGTAAAATTTATACCTGCAGAGGAACCGAGCTCGGCGGATGCTTCGACGGTATTATGACAAACTTGCTCCAACAACATATCGTTAGATACCAGAGGGTCTGATATCAGATCAGATGGACGGTCATCTGACGTCTTAAAAGTAATATCTTGAAAGGGATCCTCATTATCCGAATTCTCCATAAGGATACCTACGGAAGAGTCTGAATTTTAAGACACAGAAAAAGAAATTAAGAATCCATAACAAATAAGAGTTGGATTTACCTTTATTAGGGACAGCAGAGTTCACAATCCCAGTATTGGCATCTATTTCTTGGAGTTTTTCTAAAAGAGCCAAAAGCATAGAAATAATTAACGGAGGCACGAATTCTGAATCTGTCAATTCCCAAAATCGCCATTTGAAAGATGTACTACCGGTGTTAGATGTACCTAGGTTAAAGACTATCGTAGACGAACCAGGTCCTACCCCGGTACCTTCATTGGTTTCATCAGTCATATCCACTACAGTGTTATCGGGCTCATCGAGAGTAGCTCTGTATACTTGTTGTGAGGGGTTAGGCTCTTGAAATAAATCAAAATCGAGGGAAGGAGGATCATAAACGGTTTCACTCTGGCCATGTCCCCCTGAAATGCAGATTCACTAAGTCTAACAGGGGATAGAATCAAAAAGACAAGCAAAGAGTTGAAACATTACCTTCTCCAACAACGGGTGTGTCACCGAGTGGTTCTGCGTTGGAAACTGACGATGTAACGTGTCACCTAAAAACCATCTTCTGACGTTTACAAGGCCGCGTCTCGTTAGGATCCGTAGGTATACTCGGTATGGATTCAACACATGGTTCAATTAGGGGATTAATCCGAGCCACGGTCCGGGAGCGAGTTCACGTAAAATGACGACCTTTCACTTCCTCTCCCTCTTCAGAACCTATACCTAGAATTTCAAAAAACATTTTGTGAGGATAAGTGGGTAAAGCTTTCTACCTTTTTCGGGTCTTGAGTCGGCGAATTCGATCGGCGACTGTCAGATCCAATAGCTCTTCAAAAAAGGATTCTGACAAATCTGTGCCGAGTTCCTCTTCATCGTCATCTGCTGCCTTATCCTTTTCGCTGGCAACATCTGCATCTGAACCTTCTTCTCCGGAAAAGAAGGTATCATCTTCTTGTTCCTTATTTTTAGAAGGACCGACAAGTTCTTTGCCTTTCCTCTTCTGGTACTCGGTCTCATAAACCATTTGGGTAGCAATCCGAGCTGCTGCCTCGGCCGTCAACTCTGCAATCGGCTTCACTATGATGGACTCGTTGGTCGCTAATAACAAGCGACAATATAAGAAAGTAAATTCTAGTTGGTGTTCGGCAACCGGAAGACTAAACCTGGCACCAGTACAACCCGTAACATTCCACAGTCACGCCTGGGCACCGTCTACTAAGCCACCGTGAGTCCGGAGTTCTGAACTTGGGTTCCCAACATATATTTGATCATACCCAAGTTGTTGTGCAAACCTACACGATAGATACGGTTCTACGTAACAACAATTCTTTACTCGGAAAATCATATAACCTGGCCTAATGTTCACTAGCCAATCAAAGCATCCAGTGTCAAGGCAGGTCCGACCAGTACCAGGCTTCTCTACGTCAACCAATGAATCACCATAACGACCCAAAAATCGAGGGAAGCATGTCGAGATGACCAAGCATTTATGGTCTTGCAGCCGTTTCTATATGTCCATGAACCCCCATCCTTTTCATTTATAATCTTCTATCAGCTGCAGCAAGGGGACAGATTGGTTCGCAACCTTTGGTGCATCCATCATGTCAGGGCGATGAAGAACAAACCACGCCATCAATTACGTGTAAGGCAGCTCCACCTTGGCCGTTTGGATTACAACACTTAGTTTACTTCCTTCCTGGGTGAAAGTACTAATCATTTGACTAATACCACAGTGGATACCGGCGATCATTGCCGGTAGAAGAGAAAGATTTTTCCGGTAAGCCAGTTGAACAACGGGGTAAAGTACCTCCACAAGTAGAATATCTGTGGGTTGATATGGGACTATGTATTTCTTTAACCAAATGGTAAGATAACTAGCCAACAGAGTCATCAGGAGAATGGGCTTCATTGTATGCCATAAGAAAGTGTGAAACTTGGTCCCGACGGGAAAATCATCCTCAATACCGGCGGTAGTATAGGAATGAGCGTCGGACTTCTTGATTAACTCATTAATCTCTGACGAAGTCAGTGGCCTCAACTCACAAATCGCTTCACCAGAATTGCTTTCTAGATTTCTGAATAAATAATTTGCAAATCTTTTCAGGCTGATTTGCGATTTGGTTCTCTTCGATAATGGTTCGGCACCAGCCAAAGCTACATAGTAATGGCAAGTGAGATCCCACAAAGTGTCGTAGCGATTCGGGGTAGTTGACTTCAACTGACATAACTCCCGATTCGAAGGGAAATATTCTTGGCATATCATATTTCCCATTGGCAAATCCGAAACCTTGTTCATCTCATGAAGGACTAATCCCAGTTCCCCGTGCTTCGTCAGAAATGTATTTGTGTCGGGATTGTAAAGCTCCATCAACGTAAGGAAGTAGGAAATTCTGATAGTCAGTCCATACATAGTGGCACGAACGGCTGCGTACAGCCTGCTGGCCTTCAATTCTTCACCCCATCGAGCGAGGACATAGCCGGTTAGGCGAGACCACCAAAGTTTATCAGAAGAATAGACCCAACCATAACATCTGTGGTTATTGGCAGGCATCTCTCTCCCCAGTATTACGAGGCGATTCTTTAGAGTGTTAGCAACTGTACATAGCTCGCCTCGTGGCGGGTCATTCAATCCCAATACACCAGGATGCAATCCGGTGACACAATTTCTGTTACTTGAACCAGGAGTGGAATGATGAGTGATGTATCCGCAGTGGACACATTCACGTTCCTCCGTCAGATCCCACGGCATCTCTCGTTTAACAGCCTATTGTCGTAATTCGATCAATCAGCGATGACGAGGAATATGAGGGATATATAGAAAACCCCCTTTATCCTCATGCAACCATTGTTCAACTTTGAGGGGCGCGATATGAGGGATATATAGAAAACCCCCTTCATCCTCAACAGAGTCGCCGAATAAATAATCTGGTTTCTTTAAAGGATGAGTGGAGTTGATGTCTTCAACCAGAGGTGTGTCGGTAATCAATTGCCGTAAGGTACGACGATCTCCTTTACGTATTAGCTGGGGAAGTTCTTCAGGTGCACCAGGAGCAAATTGGGAGATAGCCGGGATGAGCATAGGATCTTTAGTGGAAGCATAAGCCTCGCCAGAGCGGCCTTCAACCACATTGGCGTTGATCGCCTTTGAAAGGAATTTAACTGAAACAAATAATACGCATTCGCAAAATGCAACTATCAGATTTTTTTATCTATACAGGCGTTGAACTCATCTCACAGATCAGTGAGATAGAGTCACAACCCTGTAATTGGTGAGATGATTTCAACGGTATCTTACACGCGCAAGACAAGGCACGCTGTCGTACAATAACGCGACAATATACCTCGTCCTGCGTAACACAATACAATGTGAAATCACCCTGAATTAATTAAGACATATTTTGACCAAGCAAAACATGGTTATGAAGCAGCCACACCTACGAAGGAGAGTGACGGCTCTTCCCGATTGCCTCACTAAGGAGAACAAAATAGGGATACCATACATAATATGTCCATATGGGTTTCCAAGCAAAAAAGAAAGAAAGAAAAGGTGCTTGTTAATTTAGGTGAGACGATTTGGACTGCATTATACATACGAAGCACGACGTATGTTATCATGTGAGTAACATGAGAGCATACCCATCCTCCGAAGTATAAGGCAGTTGAAGATCGCCCCAAATTGATTAAGGCGCATTTTGACCAAGCAAAACACGGCTATGAAGTGGCCATGCCCACGAAGGAGAATGGCGGCTCTTCCCAATTGCCTCACCAAGGAGAACAAAGCGGGGATGCAATATGCAGTATGATGTATTAATGATTGAATTCGTGGATAAAAGAAGTAATGACGTTATACCTGTACAACTAAAAGGCTCCGGCTCAGGTGACTGAGTAGCAGAGCGACCCCTCGCGGTGCGTGATCCCCTCGTCGACATAGCTAATCTGCAATGGGAACCAACAATTCAATCATTCAGAGAAATTAGGAAGTATAATATTAAAAAGAGAAATTGTGAATCTTCGATTGAAATTCTACAAAATAGAATTTTCCAGTTGAAGATCCGATTAAACCTATATAACATCCCCCCATTCAATTTAAAGCGAGAGGAAAATAAGATATACAAATCAGACAAAGCCCAACGGCTATTCCTCAAACCAAAGACCACGATCTTATGAATCAAGCAAGCCATCACCATCACCAAGACATGGGCATCGACTCAAATTTCAAGTTATGTACATGGTTATGGACAACAATCAAAGGCCTGGGCCATACACAGGTCATTCGGCTATGTACAAGTACGGATTCAAATCATTCGGCCATGTACAAATTCGGATCCAAGGCACATACAAGAATCAAAAGACAAAAGAGCTCGGCTATATACAAGTTCGAATTCGAATCATATACAAGTTCAAACCATACACGAGTTCAGTTACATACGAATTCAATCATACAAAAGTGCTCGGCTATATACAAGTTCAAGTTCAATCATATACAAGAGTTCAATCATATACAAGAGTTCAATCATATACAAGAATTCAATTACATACGAATTCAATCATACACAAGAGCTCGGCTATATACAAATTCGAATTCGAATCATATACAAGTTCAAACCATACAAGAGTTCGGTCAAGATTTGGGTCATGAACAGGCTTGAAGAGCTTTTCGACCACACATTCAACCAACATCAATCGACCAAAAGCTCAACAAAACTTTGGCTATGAACAGGTTCAATAAGAACTCAGTCGGCCAACCATCAACCCCAAAAACTCAACAAAATTTTTCGAACACGTACAGGTTCAACAAAGAGTTTTTTGACCATCATTCAACCAACCAAGAGTAAAAGAAAAAAATTTCAGTCTCATGTACAAGTCACCAACCCTCACCTTAACATACAAAGTTCGGTTTTCCCCCAAGAGTGAAAAGTTAGGGCTTCAATTACCAAGTTATGCATGCAACCATGAAGAAAAATTCGGCCACCAACAAACCTAACATCAATTTTAGTTTTTCCCCAAATTTAAGAATAAGGGTTTCAACCATCAAACCATGAGTTCAAAGGAAAGAATTCAAAACTGAAGTTAAATAGGCCATGAAAGAAGACTTACCCAAGTTCTTGAAGCTTGAAGGAGGAAGAATAGCTCAAATCACCGAAACCCTAGCCTTGAATCTTCCTCTTTTGCTCGGATCCGAATTGGAAGAGGAAAGGAAGGAGGAGATAGGGAATTTAAAGGGGGGAAGCTTTGAATTCGTTTAGAACTCTTGGAGAAGAAGAGTTTTGAAAGAAGTTGGGGTGGATTTCTGTTGGAACCGAAAACAAGAGAAGGAAAAAGAAGAAGATGAAGTCAGTCTTGGGGGGATTTAAATGACCCGAACCGATCCGAACCGGACCGGTCCGAACCAGCCCGAACCGGCCTGAACCGAACCAGATTGAATCAGCCCAAATTACAAGTATCTTTTGCTGGTTCACATGCGTATGAGGCGCGAAATGTTGGCTCAAACATGTAGAAAGATTCGGGGACAATTTATACACACTTTGACCCCCTTTTTAGGTATTTTTTGACGTATTCGACGCCCGTAAAAATACTCCAACGGGAATACGAGTCTAAACTGTTTCCCATTTCTGACGGGAAGTTCCTGGAGAATATTACGTATAATATTTCTTAAGGATAACCCGGTAACCTCCGACGGGTACACAAGGTTAAACTGATTCACAAAACTCTCAGGAGTATACGAGTATAAACTGGTTCTCCTTAGGTTAACGCGAAATCCTAGGGCCAACGCCGGTCAACGCGTTATGATGAGAGTCGATGCCGATCGATACAAAACCCTAGAATCAACGCCGGTTAACGCGTTGCGATGCAGATAATTTGTTCAAAGTCAACTTAACAAGACAAGCCAAAATTAACTCACCAATTCCGATTCGAGACTTCGACAATGGTCAGACGATAAACGCAGCACCGGAAGAATTTTAACTGTTCGATAAAATACTGAATAGACTAAAATGTGGAGAAGTCAAGAACTGAAATCGGTTATAGGTCCCTTAACACCGACTGAAGGTGTGGGCCTATCACGTCCAAAGCATTTTAGACTCCTCTCTAAGGAAATGAGGCTAAAACACTTTGAAGGGGGTATCTATAGGCGTCTAAAAATACCTGTAGGTTTCCGTATACGGCTCGAGATGAAGAGGAGGTGATAAATGTTATCATCCAAGTCGAGAAGATTTACCCGAGCAGCCCGTACGCTCAACGACCACCGGAACAGCGAACCAAATGTCACGTGCGCTCACCGACAATTCCGCGCACTCACCACCCAGTTCCAAGCGATCCGTGCGTTCACGAAACACACAAAAAAAATCGAGGAAGCATTCCGGTCGGCGGAATAATAAAATACACATAAATGACGGAATGAGTCAAACCCAAAAAAATCTAGAAAGCCTCTGGAGGCCGGATCACGTCAAAACGATCCAGTCGGGCCAGTGGCTCTGCTATGGGCTGATTCACCATTTGGTGGCTCGATGGTCGAGCCACTAAGAGGTGATTCGGCCAAATCCAAGATCAGTTTTGTTTCGGTTTTCGTGGATTCTTTCGGGAGTTGTTTGGTTCTGGACGTTCCAACTGATCTGATACTATGGTTATACAGTTGTTAACTAAAGATAGAGAGAAATCCATCATTCTCATCCAAATAACCACATCCGATGCCTATAAATATGAGCCAAAGCCCTCCATTTTATACATCTGGAAATCAAGAGGACGAAGTGCTGTCATATTGGAGATTGGAGCATGAATTTCAGAGAGTTAGCAGATCTTGGCAGAGTTCTTCAACAAAGTAAGAGTTCGAGAGATCTGAGACTCGTTCCTTATTCCTCCGGATTTGAGCTTGGTCTTAAATCTCGAGAAGAGCCGTGATTTTGCTTAGTCAAAATCACCACTGCTGTAATTACTTCCTTCGTGAAGTGAAAGCATTGATTATCTAAATTCTGCTAACCGGATCTGATCCGTAGGCGGTCCACGGATAAACCCCGGTACCGGCAACGATCCCGCACAAGCAATAGATGATAAACATCTATTGCCTGTAGTTTGAGAGAAAATTGTAATTTTTAGTTTAAAGTCTTATAAAAAGGCTATCTTTTTTGAGTTTATTGTAAGCGTTCGAAGTTGTAATGGACTCATCAAAGAAATTAATTTTCCAACCAAACAAGTTGTAGCCTATATCTCGAGACAGTTGAGGACTCATGATCAGAATTATCCCACGCATGATTTGGAGCTAGCAACAGTGGTCTTTGCATTGAAGACGTGGAGGTATTATTTGTACCGGGTACAGTTTGAGTTATTCACAGACCACCAGTATGAAGTACCTTTTCTCCTAGAAGAAACTTAATCAGAGACAGCGGTAATGGATTGAGTTCATCAAGGACTACGAGTTCGCGATTCAGTATCACCCGGGAAAGGCGAACGTCATAGTGGATGCTTTGAGTAGGAAGCGTCAACATCAGATCGTGGCTTTGAGGTGCTCGTTGTATAGAGATCTTCCTACTCTTAGCCAATTCAATTTTAGGCCAGAGATTGGCAGGACCAGCGCATACTTGGGAGCTATATCAGTGCAGCCATCTTGGAGGGACAGAGTAGTCAGAGCTTAGTTGGAGGACTCTTGGATTCAAATCCGAAAGGAGAAGATTTCCAAAGAGCCCAAGGATGATTAGACCATTGGAGCAGATGGAGGCCTTCGGATAAAGGGTCGGTTGGTTGTGCCAGCTAGTGTAGAACTAAAGAGAGAGTTGTTTGATGAAGCATATCATACCCGATATACAGTATATCCAGGAACCACCAAGATGTACAAGGACCAGAGGAGACACTTTTGGTGGAGTGATATGCGTAGAGATATTGCAGAATATGTAGCTAAGTGTCTTACCTGCCAGCAAATGAAGGCAGAGCATTAGAGACTAGCAGGGATACTTCAGCCTTTACCCATTCCAGAATAGAAGTGGGCGGACATTTCTATGGACTTTATTGTAGGGTTGCCAAAGTCGAAGAAGGGGAACAGCTCAGTTTGGGTGATAGTAGATCGGTTGACGAAGTCGGCACATTTTATTCCAGTGAGGACTACTTATACTGTAGAGACATATGCGAGGATATTTATCCGAGAGATAGTTCGACTTCACGGAGTTCCAGACATAATTGTATCAGATCGAGGATCAATTTTTACCTCGCACTTTTGGAGGAGTTTCCAGGATTCATTCGGCAGTAGGTTATTACACAGCAGTGTTTTTCATCCTCAGATAGACGGTCAGACAGAGAGAGTAAACCAGGTGTTGGAGGATATGTTGCGGGCTTGTATCATTGATTTTCAAGGTAGCTGGCAGGATCATATTCCATTAATAGAGTTTGCTTATAACAATAGTTATCAAGCTACTATCGAGATGGAGCTGTACGAAGCCTTATACGGGAGGCCTTGCAGATCGCCTATATGTTGGGCAGAGCCAGAGGATAGTCTATTACTTGGCCCGGAGCTAGTTAGGCAAACCACGGAAAAGGTGGCATTGATTCGAGAGCGCATTCTTGTTGCACAGAGTAGGCAAAAGAGTTATGCAGATTAGGGAGATTAATGATACGAGAAGTGTACATGAGAGTTTCCTTGTTTGGATTATCCCTTTTTTGTGCTTTTCTCGTATTATTAATCTCTGCGATGCGACTGCGAAATTTCGAGGATGAAATTCTTTTAAGGGGGTGAATGTAAAACCCCAAAAATTTATGTTAATATAATTAATATGAGATTAATTATGATTTATGAATATTTATTTTGATAAATATAGTTAAATGGGGTATGAGTATGATACCATGTGTTTTGAATATGAACGAGTTCATACATGAGAAATAAAAGAGTCGAAACATACACAATGGCTAAATATGTGTAACTGGAAAATTCCAGTCCGGTCGACCGCTACGATCGATCGCAGTCCGGTCGACCGCCACGGTCGACCGTGAAACCTGCAAAAAGTCAGATTCTTGTTTTGAGTTGGTTTTGTTTTTCTAAAGCCCATATCCATTTTCTGGTATATATATATCATATGTTCACGATATTTTCAGTTTTCTAAGAACCCTAATAGCCACCAAAACCCCTTTAAACCCTAATTTTGATTCTTGGAGAAGATTGGAGGCTTTCAAGTGGATTTTCACATGATTTTTGGCGTTTGGATTATAGATCTTCCTTGGCTTAGCTTCTTAAACATTTCTCTACAAACCCAAGGTGAGTTCATCTCTGCTAATCCCCCTTCTAGTTTTTAAAACATTTTTAAAGAGTTTCTAACATGTTTTGTAGAGCCAAATTGACTAGTTTATGAATAAAAGTCAATTCTTTTGTATTATATATATATAGACTAGGTCTTTCCATGTTAAAAAGTTTGAGAACGAATTTACAAAAGTATGTAAGATCTGAAAATGATTTAAAACGTGGTTTAATCTGAAGAAAGATGATTTGTTCTTCGTTTCGAGTTTTTATGCATGACTTAGGGTTTTGAATATAAATTTTATGCAAATAATCATGCTATATATGTTGAGTTTATTTTCAAAAGTTTTTATCTACTGTAGACATGCTCTCATGCAAGTTTCATGTTGTTTTAATCATGTTTGAATCACCTAAATATGGCATGAACACGAAACACACAACCAGATTGAGAATCTAGAATATCAGCCCACGGTCAACCGCGCCATAGCAGTGGTCGACCGCGTGCAGGACAGAGGCCTGAGTAGGCTCTGGAACCCGTCATGGTCGACCTTTGTTCCTGTGCAGTCGACCGCCACATAGTCAGTGGTCATGTGCATGTTTTGTTCGACTGTTGAGTATTCGAGCAGGTCTCTTGACCTTGTACTGTTATGATTCAATGTTTATGAGTTGTATAATACCTGAGATGTCAGTGAACACCAGTTATGAACACGTACACCAAGATATGTGCACATATGTTTAGAATATATGGTGTCAACATATTTTTGTCCTAATTTAAGTTGATAAATATGAAGGGCATAGCATATTTCATTGTATTCTGGAATAGGGAGATAAAACCTATTTCCACTAGGCGATTGAATAAGAATATTACAAAAGTATCATCATTTCATTGTATTCCGAAATAGGGAGATAAGATCTATTTTCGCAGGACGATTGAGTAAGAGTATTAAAAAGTATCGTTATTCCATTGTATTCCGGAATAGGGAGATAAGACCTATTTCCGTAGGGCAATTGAGTAAGAGTATTACAAAAGTATCGTCAATTCATTATATTCTGGGATAGGGAGATAAAACCTATTGCCGCAGAGCGATTGAGTAATAATATTACAAAAGTATCGCTATTGCATAAGGAGATGCACATATGTAAGTATTATTTATCGTATTTTGCTTTCATATTGGTTTCCTGTGAGTAGGGTATTTCCTTTAAATCTTGGCTTACATGACATGGCTTACGATTGATTTTTGTTCTGGATGAGATCCCTCTTATGTTAGAGCTGTCTACCCGAGTGTAATTGAGATGAGATATTTATTCTACATGTTTGAGGTTTAGAGTGTTTTTCCTTTTGGTTTATTGCTTTCATTCATAGGGTTTGGAGTTAGTATTTAGGGAGTCACAATTTGAGACATGGTATATACATGAGGATTTCCTTATTTGGATTATTTTGCTCGACGTACTAACTCTCGGGTTGTGATTTCATAAATATTAACTTCCGGTTAGAATTTTATGAATGATTTCATATGTATATATACTAACTATATTTTCTATATACTCCTACCCCTTCCCCTGGGGAGAGGTGGAGATGATCTCGCTATAGCGCTTTGACTCTCGTTGTTTCCCCCCTTTCAGGCAGCGAGTCAGGCGTACGGAGAGTCGCAGGTTGATGAGATTTCCTCATAGATTCCATCTAGCTATTTACTATTTAGTAGTTATTTCAGAACTCCACAGTTAGTTGTGTATGTTCAGACTCTAGACTTGTATTTTATTTTGTAGAGGCTGAGAGTCATAGTGATATTTTATTTGACTCATTGTACTTAAGGTTTACTTCAGACTCAGAAGTATTTCTACTCTATTTTAGTTGGGCTCACTGATGATTATTCTCATGCTTCCTCTGTGTATATCTGGCTTTACTCGATTTCTTTTATTTGCATGTTTGTACCTTCACCTATTTATTGTTTCCACTAGAGAGATAGTAATTATGATGGTGAAACATGTCGTAGCATGATATTTGGTGCTTGGCAGGTTTGACATTTTAGGTTTCGCCTTGGACTGCAGCCTCGCGCAAAACCTAGGGCGTCACAGCCCCTTTAACACCTTCTGCCATTAATGACTTAATTGAGAGGGCCGACGCTTGTTCATTTACTACCGCTGGTGTTGAGGGTTCTTTTCCGACGGAGACTAAATTTCGGACGTTCCTTTGTCATGCACGAAAACCTATTCGGCCTAAGACCCTTCTGGCGAGGTATCTCGCCCTTTGGTTGAAAAAGTACGTCGTTCCATATCAGTTTTCTAACGCTTTGCCTGTTGAGATCCTCCTCCCTACCGTCCAGCTAGCTCACGGGAAGGATCTCTCTTTGCTTTCGACGATGGTCGCCGATATTCATTGTAGGCTTAGATATTTGATCGATGGTTTTACACATGTGGGTTCTAAACCGTCAACCGAGATTCTCTCCGTAAAGGTCGAGCTTCCGTATACGTACTTGATGGTATGGCTCGTCCTTCATCGTCCTGATTTGATGTTGACGCCTAGTATTACCGATGCCTCTGTTCCTTTTCTGTAGTTGTTAGAGTGGAGCAAATGGTTTGCGAAGACCTTCACTAAGGCACATCGAGAGCTTCAAGTTCGTAAGTGCTGGGAATTCTTCAAATGTTTTCCTTATTTCTCGGGTCGTTATGACGATGTATTGATTGATGAGGAGAAACCGGGGGCCGGTCGGACTTCCCTTGATATTGGTTGCTTCTGTTGGTTGGTGAACATCTGCGTTGGACACCTTGTCCTTTAGGTGAAGGGTCGTTGCCACATAGAACCCTATCTTCCTTGCCATTTCACTCGTCAGTTTGGTTATGACTAACTATATGTTGGGAACCTGAACCGAGGCTTGAGGACTGAAGGAGGCCTTATCGATGGCGCCTGAGCATGGCTCTGGACTATGACGGGTTGTACCAGTGCCTATTTCGCTCTTCCTTCATCCAAACACAAACCATTGCTTACCTTTCTCAGTTACAAATGGCTCCTTTCTGCCAACGAGCTTCTGGATGTGAAGGGCCTCTCGGAGTTGGAGGCTAAGCACTTAGTTCAGACTACTATCAAAGCTGCTCGTAAGGCTGAGCTTTCGAAGAAGCGGGGGAAGAAAGCTGTCAAACCCTCCCTTTCGAGCAAAGATAGGATGGAGCATAATGAGGAGGTCCTTCCTATTAATGATGAGGATGAGACTTCTAAAGAAGAAATGAGGGACATGGACACTAATTTTGGGGTTGGTGGGGAAGACTCCGAGACAGGTCTGTCAGACTCTTTCTTTTTGGAATTAATGGATCTGGCGTTTTCTCGTTGGTCTCAACACTTTACCTTTTCTAGATCTCAATCGGCTCCTCAAAAATCAGAACGAAAGGTTTTATTTACTTATCCTAACAAGATGACTCTTGTCACTCTAGGTAGGATGGTTGATGAGCATGAGCCCTTTATTTTTCGTTATGAAGATCACGATCCAGCACCAAGGCTTCCGCACAGGTTGAGATGCATACTAAATCTACGCATGAGCATCCTGTTGGTCCTGTGGAGGTTTGTCCTCCAAAGCGGAAGAAGACCGCTCATAAGTCGTATATTGGTCAGCACGCCCGTGACGCAGAGTTACGTAGTACTCCATTATTTACATAACTTTTAAAATAGTGCTCTTCTGGATTCCCTGAACCTAGTCATGTTCCGTGTTTTAGGAAGTCATGGAGGAGGCAAACTTCCGTATGACTCTGTGTTCTCTGATCCTGGCCATTTGGATAGCTCGTGCTTTGTGCAGCAGATGTGCGATGCTATCAGTGATGAGCCTACGTATGTTGGGGAAAATAGAGATGCTGGCCAGGATGATAATGTTGAGTCAAGGATTCTACACCCAGGTATATCTAACATTGGTAATACACCATTCGAGTGGCAGTTAAAGGAGTTAGGGAATTCAGAATTTGTTTCCCCTTTAATCATTTCCACGCTTCATTCTCTTTTAAACAAATTGAAGAACGCGAGCACGAATATTGGGATAGAAGAGCCTCCTACCACTACCACAGGTGAATCTAAACTTCTCTATTATGAACTTTAGCTTCTTCTTCTTTTTTATATATATCCAACACTTAAACTCTCGTGTAGATACCGCGCTGGAGAGACCGATCTAGGATGAGACTTTTCATGGTATGGATCTTAGTGGATTTAGTGAACACATGTATGTCTCAACACCGAGCTTCTCGGGACCCAACACTAGGTTGCTCGTTGAGATGTTCGTAGAGCAGGCTACCAGAGAGTCTGCAGGACCATCCGTTAAGGGTGGTTCATCTGCAGGTATGCATCTAATCCCTAACATTGCCGTTCTCTTCATTTGTCAACATCTCTATTTGACCGATAAGGAATTCTAATCGTAGGACCAGCCACTAGGGCTGATACGGCTACGATTTTTGGCATCCCTAGTTTACCTGAGGGTGGTTCTTCTACAGGTATGCATATAATCCCCTACACCATCATTCTCTTCATTTGTCAAAATCTTTATTTGACTGATAAGGAATTCTAATCGTAGGACTAGCCACTGGGACTGATACTGCTACGATTTCTGGCACCCCCAGTTTACCTGAGGGTTCTATCTCTTCCCCATTGGAGGGAAGTATGGCTATGAGTCAGCCGTTCAATTCTCATCTTCAAGCTGTTGTTCCCCTAAACCCAACGGGAATTACAGAATCACCTAGCGGAGTATAGCCACTTCGATGGTCTCCATGAGTTGGGGACGGAATCATCGTTGTTGTTGTTTGACAAGTTTAACATATGATTTGATATTAAGGCGATGTATAGCCACTTGAGGATCAAGACTAGGCATATCCTCGTAATTCCAGGAAACAACATCAATGTATTCCCGCACAAGAGTAATGATGTCTTCCTTCTCTTCAAATGACAGGTTGTCACTTATGAATATGGGTTTCGGGTTAGACTCGTCTCCTATATTCACTTGAATTACCTTGTCATCCGTAGGAGGTTCACGCTGCTCAAAGCGATACTCCCATTGCATGTCGAACTAACATCTTAGTGGATCTTCAAATAAAGGTAAATGATCATCCTCTTGATTTTCAATTAGAAGGGTTGAGGTCATATTGGCCGTGAGCACTTTGAATACTGCTCCTGTACTGGTATCAGAATCCCAGTAATTCGACTCGGAGGATGAGCTGATGGAGTTATCCTCTGACCCTTCGTTGGCTCCGAAACACCATGTTAAAGGTGGTGATTCATAGCCTAATCCCTTGCGAGTTTTGTAATAGTAATCGTCAAGTTTCCTTTCCGGAACATAGGCAGGTTTAGGAGGCATCTTCCGCCCTTTACCAAAATTTAAACCTTCTTTACGTGTGAAGTCGTATCCCATTTTCCTCATAAGATGTCGTGTTGTTGGCGCAAAGTATGAGAATTGAGGAGCTCTATCTTCTTTTTTAGATTATTCCCAAAGGGTCTGTAATGGACCTTCAGTTTGCCCAAAGATGATATCTTTTTGACCATTATTCTTGGCTGGTACTACGAAGACAGCTTGCGAAGATTTGACCTGCCGTCGACTTGTCACGAAAGATGATTGGATCGGGATGTGCAAAGTAGGTTCAGCATACAGTCATGGAAAGGGATCCGATATCATAATAGTGCTAGTATCTGACACATCAGGGTTACATTCAATACACGATAAGTAAGCTAAATCATCATTATTATTAAAGATAACCCCACCATCATCGTCCTCGGTATTGTTTACATCAAGACTATCAAAGCTGATTAGAATGGGCTTAATATCATTAAAGACAAATCCCTGCTCGCAGTCAGACTCTCTTTCAGCCTCATTACCACTATCAAGATCCTCAACAAGTGATACGTTAGTAGGCTCACCATCAAGGTAATGGATAGAATCAGTAAAATAATTCTCTACTCCTTTGAATGGTTGCTTTTCCGCGACCACTTTTTTGATCTTTCCCCTCTCATATACATACTTCAAACATTAATATAGAGTAGATGGAATAATCAAATTATTATGAATCCAAGGTCGACCTAATAATAGATTGTAGGATGTCTCTACATCAATGACATAGTAGGTAATCTCCGTCCTCAAGTCTCCCATTTGGCATTTGAGCTTAATCTTGCCAAGGGGACGAGTGTTGGAAGTATTGAAACCATAAATCGTGGTTCCTATTGCTGACAAGCGATGAAGCAGGATCCCAAAGTGATGCATGAGTCTCAATGGTATGATGCTCAAAGCAGACCCAGGGTCCACCTAGATTCCGTCTACCCGAATGGAGCTAATATATCCCGTGAAGTATAAGGGTCTATCGTGCTTCGAATTCTTCACGTGCATGTCTTCTGGGGAAAAGGTGATGCAAGGCATCGGTCCTTTAAAGACTTGAGCGCACATCCCTGCTGGTGTGTCTTCTTGATTTGGCGGGAAATGAGCAAGAAATGTCTCATTGTCCTCCAGCGCTTCACGCAAAGCTTCCCAGGTAGACCGGGAGAGGCGTAGGAGCTTGAACAAGGTAATTCTTGCTGGGATATTGGATAGCTGAGCTAAAACATCAAATTGATAGGAGCCCTTCGAGGTTGAGGTTTCGAGGGCATACTTCCTGAGTGTCCGTTAGCCTCTTTGTTTTGATGATGTTTAACAAACAATTTACATCTAATATTGTTTGTCTAGTGGTTGTGTTTTGTATTCATTGTAAACAAATAATATGTTGGAGGATGGATGAAATTACGCATTCACGATCATATCCAATGGAGGTGGGCGGAATTACGGTATAAAGCCTTACAATTCACATTGAAGATCCAAGTTCAAGCTTCATCCGCAAGTGTACCAAGTCAAGCTTATTAAAGATCAAGATTGCTTGGGTAACATTCAGTTTAGGTGTTATATTATGTGTGTTGGTACTTTAAGCTCAATCATATATACACACACATTATATTGGTTTTTATGTGTGTATATATATATACA
>BQKN01055125.1:0-18352 GCA_022839385.1 Asparagus kiusianus | reverse complement strand
GTCGGAAGTGTCGTCGAATTGTAACTCTTCTCGATCTATGTGAAAAGTCCTCCATTTGCAGTTTCTTCGCTTATCGACCCGAAAACTATTTGATTATAGCTTCCGTTGTAGGAGCTTAGACGGGAATCAACATCCATGGTGTCTTTTAGACGAATATTTGCCCACAACTCTCTACCAAGCAACTCACTAACTAAATCCAACCTTTTATTTCTAAAATCATTATACTGCTCATCAGCATCTCTATTAATCATGCTGTTGTCACAGCCATCAAGATCAATCATCTCAGAAATGAGGTTGTGTTTGCGGTGATTTGAAAGTCATTTGATGGCGACCTCTATCGTAGGGGCTTGTTTTAATCAGCTATCCACTGTGATTTTTTAGACAGCCTACACTTTCGTTGTAGGAGCTTAGACGGGAATCAACATCCATAGTGTCTTTTAGACGAATATTTGCCCACAGCTCTCTACCAAGCAATTCACCAACTAAGTCCAACATTTTATTTCTAAATTCATTACACTGCTCATCAGCATCTTTATTAGTCATGCTGTTGTCGCAGCCATCAAGATCAATCATCTCAGAAATGAGGTTGTGTTTGCGGTGATCGTGGAAGTCGTTTGATTGTGACTTCTGTTATCGGGGCTTGTTTTAATCAGCTATCCATTGTGATTTTTAGACAGCCTACAGAACCCCCTCCAAAGTTTTCGAAAGTTCGCGGTTGACTGAGACGAATTTTCGGAATACTTTGGATCTCAAAATCTAGTGAACTGATTACTCACTTCGTCTGATCGAGCCAGATAATTTCAATGTTGTTGACTATAATCTATCTGTGCTTCTTCAATAGACTCCCCTGCGGAGTCGCCTATTTCTCCTCGGCTTTGGTCGCCTTGATGATTGCTGCTAGCTCTTATTTATCTGGGGCCGTATCATAGCCTTGGTAGTTGAAGAGCTGCCATTATAGTAATCCAATGCATAAACAAATTATGCATTTGAGAATTGGAACGCGTGGGTGAGCTCAGCGTTTGGGAATTTCAACCGACCCGAACGCGAGGGTCGGTTCGGGCGGGATTCTGACCTCGAATCCCGTTCGTTACGATTTGACAGCCTGTCCAGCTATCTATAAATAGACCGCTTTAGGTCAAATCAGAGTCATTCGACTCTTCTTGAAATTCCAACGAAAATCTTCGTTCTCTTCTCCGGCGAAGAACTGTTCTTCCCCTCCAACGAGATCTCATGGCACCCAAGCGGGACGCTCCTCGTTCTTCCCGATCTGACGCCGCTGCGGCTCGAGAGTCGGCATCATCAGCGCCGGCCGGCGGCGCTGCCGCTCAGGCGAACATGCCGCCTCACCTTCCTTTGATCGGTAGTAAGTATGGCCTTTGTGGTCGTTGAACTTGCTTCGGCAAGTTTTGATCTTTGGATCCAACGAGGAAACTCGTTTCAGATGACGCGGGGCTGGACTCCGTCGTTTGGTATTTTTGACGAGAGGTTCGACCTTCGCGTCTCAGATTCCTGACGCGAGGGTCGACCTACGCGTCTGAATTTTCTGACGCGAGGTTCGACCTTCGCGTCTGACTTTTCTGACGCGAGATACGACCTTCGCGTCTGACTTTTCTGACGCGAGGTTTGACCATCTCGTCTGACTTTTCTGACGCGAGGTTCGACCTTCGCGTCTGACTTTTCTGACGCTAGGTTCGACCTTCGCGTCTGACTTTTCTGACGCGAGGTTCGACCTTCGCGTTTGAACTTAGTTGACGCGGGTGTCGACCTTCGCGTCTGGGCTTTGCTTTTGACTTAGCTGATTTTTTCTTCGTTTTGCAGTGCGTCATACCAGCGAACTTCTTCTTTTTCGCCACCATTTTGGACATGTAGGTGGCGTGGATATGAACATGACATTCAACTCGCGCCTAGAACTCCCAGTCTTCAAAATTAGGGATAAGAGTCGCGCGGAGTTAGTCACAAAAGCTTCTCCCGAAACTCTTAGGACATTGGTTACGGACGCTAAGTTTGAGCACACGAACCGTAAGCCAATAGCCAAACCTGGATACTTTTTCGGGGACTTCGTTAACTTTGACGCCGACACCGCTTATGACGGGAACTATAAGTGGCTGCGGAAAGTTGGAGACCGCAACCTTTTCTTACCCAACATGGAGAGGATGTTCCCTATATCTTATTTCCAGTGTGCATCCGTCCCGAGACACATGGATTGGCCCTTGGTTAAGGATCAAGACGGAGTTGCTCTTGGAACTTTGACTTTCCATGGGGTCCGCTCGGCAGGTTATGGTCGACAAGTGACTGCTTTGTGACCAGGTTTATTTGCTAAGGAGTATCCCCTTGGCGAAGTGGCTAGTCCCGCGAGGACTTTTGTTAGGAGATTTGTAGAGAAGAAAGAGGAGTTTCCCGCGCAAGGATTCAAAACTCCTGGCTGGGTTCATTCTCCAGTGTCAGGGTGGTGGACCCGGATGACCAAATTTGTTTTGGACGAATTGGATACGCCCCTCTCCCAGGCTGGTTTGAAAGTTCCTGTGCGGGCCACTAAATTCGGAATGGTCCAGAGTCACTTTCACTTTTTCTCTATACTGGAGAAGTATAATCCTGATACTTGCACTTTCTTCACCCCTGTGGGGGAATTAGGCTTCGCTCTTCATGAGATGCACGAAGTCTCGGGTCTTCTTCTTGGAGATTTGCCGTATGAAGAATTTGTTCCGGGATCGGCGGAACTCCAACTTTTAAAGAAGGCCAGCCCCGAAATTTACGACACTTTATGGGAAGTCATGTGTCACTTCCACATCTGTATGCAGCTGACGGGGGCCCGCGGAAGCGGCATTAAACAGGTGTCTTGGGCGGAATATCTATTCCAGAACTTGGGCAATAAGGGAGGCTTAGTGACCCGATTGCCTGCAAGCACTTTAGAGGAGTTTCAGGCTAGGATTGACGATGCTACCTCCCACTACACAAATGAGGCCAAGGAAGATGTTTTCCCGGCCCATACGGAATTCGAGAGTTTCCATTACCAAGCTCTGCTCCCTATCTCTGATACGGCGCTTTTGGCTGGGTATTTGATGCTGTGGCTCAAGCGGTGCATCGTCCCGACCAAGCCGATCGATGCTCTCGCTATTGAGGTGATTTACCCCGCCGTCCTTCTAGCCCATGGGAGGCCTGTGAGCCTTCTCAGTGCTATGGTGGGTTGTCTACAATTCGGATTGCGGGAGTTGACTTCGGACTTCGTTGATACTACAGAGATAGAGTCTGAGGGTCACAAGACTTTCAAGACTCCCAATCCTAGGGTGCCAATGCCATATACCTATTTGATGGCTTGGTACGTGCTACACTGCCCTTCGTTGATGAGTGTAGCCTCTGCCCCAGGAGATTCATTCATCCCATTCGTGCAGAGATTAGAGTCTGTGAAATGGGAAGGGGGATACATGGTTAGGATTCGCCAAATCTTGACGCGAGATACCAACTTCCATATCTACCGATGTTTCCCTGATTTTGAGGGCGGCATCTACGGTGCGGAATATCAAGATGTAGCAGGCCCTAATGGATTCACTCAGCTCAACGGAGGTGTAATTTTAACGTGACGAGAGATATTGCGATCGGGGCAATTTTGGGGACTTATCACTCTATTGGGGAGAGTCGATAAGTTAGAAGTGTTGCGATCGGAGCAACTTTGAGGACTTATCGCTCTATTAGGGAGAGTCTATAAGTTGATTTTGTCAGAGGTGTAATTTTAACGTGACGTCCGTGGGGGGTGAAATTCCTTTATGTCTTGCTGGGGAAAGTGTAGACAGTAAAAATTACCGCGGCGGACTAAGTGAACGAATTCGCCCACAGAACAGGACCACCCCCTCTTAGGCCACTAGGCGGATTCGCTGGCACGCGACTACCCCACGTTGGCCGCATACTCCAAATCGCATGAATCCGCCCGCAAGGGAGATACTCAAATCCGCCTTCGTGTGCCGAAGCCACTTGCAGGGAGCCACGTCTGCCTACGTAAGCCGAAAGCCAGGTTTCCAGGGACAAGCCTTCTCTGCCTCCCACGATGCAAGGTAAGGAGGCACAGTGCCCCAAGTTCGTCAGACGGCAGTCCGTGATTCAAGCGAACGAGACGGGCGCCGAACCGGCCTGTAGACTCATAAATGCAGGTCGCCTCACCCGTCAGAATGGGAGGCCGAAGCCATGACGCGCCGAAAGCTATCCAGAGCTTGCTCAGGCACGCAACGTCCATTCTCCCGCCCCTATTCAGACATGGGGTGAAGGGAGGAAGGGTACAGCACCTCAGGACCGCCGGATGTTCACTCGGTACCTCGCCGCACAAGTGAGCGGACGGTTGCCAGAGCTGTCTGCGTCCACATAAATGCAACGTACCGCGCTCCAAGCGAAAGGTTAGAGCCACCAGCGTTCGACGAGCTGTCCAGGTCCACTCAAGTGTCTGGCAGTCGCCGTCACGAGTGCGAGGAAGGACTTTCCCGCTCCTACACGACGTGACACGACATGTAACCCCAAAAGACAACCGTTCGTTGTACAGGGGACAATAGGATGTCCTTGAACAGTGTATGGTCACATCCCATGGTTCAAGGGACAGCCAAAACGGTCCCCCTCCCACTTAAAAAAGGCTCCTTGCAGCAGCTAAAAAGAAAAAAAAAGGAGAAAAGGAGATCGATCAATCAGAAGATCGAACAATCGTAGAGAATCGGAAAACCTCCAAGCTCCGAGCTCCGATCGCCGGCGAACTAGAGGATTCGAACTCTTTCACCCAGAGCTTCTACTGAGTACTGAAGCTCTCCAACAACCTCGGTCGAACCGTCCAAGGGAAGCAGACCCAGCGCGAGCACCGGGCGAAGCATCCTGTAGCTACCGTAAAGTCCCCACAAATATAAACAAGGAGGGCATTCCCTCTGCTTCTGTTGTAATTCAGATTGATTTAGTTTGTAATAAGCTTTCTTATAAATACAAATGAAATCCCTCCCCTTTCCCGGGAAAATCAGAAATTTACACGTATAGAAAGTCACAAAGTATTCTCATCACTGGAGTGAGGAATTTGAACAAGATTTCGGATAGTTTTGTTACTCCACTGAAAGGAGTTGATAAACTGGTTATTTATTGCCCTGTTGGAGAGAGCTAATAAATTGATAATAATCTGAGTGATTTTGAGGACTTATCGTTCTGTTGATGAGAATCGATAAGTGAGTTCTAACAGAGGAGTTATAATCATGTTGATAGTGATAATAACTAGATTCAATCTCTGTTAGGATAATGACCATCTGATGAGTTGAGGAGATACAGAGTTTTGAACGCACTCTGTTGAAAAGAACCCATGAACTTAGAGGCTAAGTATCGAAGATGGACTCTTCATTTGGAAGAGTTATAACGCTAAGGTGACCTTCGCGTTTGAAGTATGAAACGCTGGTCTGAGCCCAGCGTTTGAACGCGGGTGTGAACCTCGCGTTGAGATTAAAGTCTTAACTGACTTTAAAAGATTTACTTTTTTTTAAAACGGTTGGGATTCTTTTTAAAGTCCCTAACCATCTCAACAACTTAACAGTTGTTATAAATAGACCTGAGTGGTCACATCAAGAGTCATTCGACTCTTTCTACTTTCGGCTATTTCCAAGAACGAGAAATCTCGTTTGACTTCGGCGAGATCTCCGACGAACTTTGTCTTTTTCGTTCAAAAACGCCTTCTCCGATCCACTGTGCTGATGGCGCCACGGAGGATGGGCTCAAGCTCCAAGAAAGTCGCCGGAACGACTTCCGAAACACCGTCGATTGAGGACGCTGGCGGTGTTCTTGTTCCTGCGGGGATTTCGTCGTCATCTCCACCGCCGCAAGGACTTCCCTGTCGTGGTAAGTGCAGACTAAAAGAACTTGCTTTGGCAAGTTTTCTGAAAACCCTAGATGGGTTCTTGATAACGAGGAAGATGACTCGTTTTGATCAGATGAAAACGCGGGGTTGGGATACCCTTTGGGTCCGACCCTCGCGTTCCAATTCTTCAACACGGGGTTCGTCCCTCGTGTTTGAGACTTTCTGACGCGATGCTCGACCCTCGCGTTGGTGATTTCTGACGCGATACTCGACCCTCGCGTTGGTGATTTTGACCTGAGACTTAAACCCTTTGTGTTTTGGGGTTCTATCTTTATGTCGATGGCTCGCTTATAGCTGCTAACATCTGCTTTTTGATTGTGCAGTGCTTTTACCAAACGTGCCGCTTTCACAAGAGCATCATTTTGGGTATCTTGGCGGACCTGATGTGAATGAAACTTTTAGTCTTCAAAACACAGTTCCGCTTTGTACTTTCGCTGACTCGGAGAGAACAGACATGATTATATCTCCTCGATGTTCCACTCTTAGAGTCTTGATCACCGACTTAGACGTGGAGACCCCTGCGGGCCATGCTCAGTTTCCCAAACCGGCATTCATATTCGGAGATCGAATATCCATCGATGATCACCTCGTACATGCAGAAGACTCGAAGCTATTGCGGAAAGTTGATAATCTCTACTTCTTCCTTCCAAACATGAAGAGGATGTATCCCCTCTCCTACTTCTTGAATGCAAGCCGTCGTCGGAGTCTGACTTTTGACATAGTCAAAGAGAAGGAAAATGTGTCGTTCGGATCTGGTCGACGGGCTCGTACACAAATCGGAGGGCAGCTCAAGGGATTGAGACCTGGTTTATTTGAGAAGAAGGAACTGGTTCAGGAAATGCCACGCCCAGCGAATATTTTCATTCGCCAGTTCCTTGCGACTCAGGGTGAATTTTCTACCCAAGCATTCAGATCCCCTGGGTGGGTTTGTTCTGGAGAAGGAGGTTGGTGGACCCGCATGATTGACTTCGTTCTTGAGGAGCTTAAGGAGTCACTCACTCAATCGGGTCTCACAATTCCCGTGTTAGCTACTCGACGGGGAGTTGTGCAGAGCTTCCATAATTTCTTCGCTATGTTGGAGAAATATAACTCGGACAGTTGCACATTTTTCACACCTGCAGGAGAGTTAGGTTTTGCTCTTCATGAGATGCAAGCGGTGTCGGGATTGCCACTTGGGAAAACACCCTACGAAGAGTTCATCCCTACTACCGAAGAGCTTTCTCAGTTGAGGTTGGCGCACCCAGAAATTTATGCTACTTTCTGGGAGTTGATGTGCCACTTCCACATATGTGCTCAAATCTGTGGGACGCGTGGGGGAGGCATCATGCATACCACGTGGGCGGAATACCTCTTTCAGAATTTAAACCGGAAAGATGTAGCCGTGTCTCGTGTTGCAGCCATCTCTCCCAAAGAAGCCAAAGCTCGGATTAAGGCTTCTAATGCCATCTACAAAACAGAGCATGTAGAGGAGGATTTTGAGGCTGGTGTTGAGTTTGAAAGTTTCCACCACCAGGCTACAATTCCTATTTCTGACACGACTCTACTTGTAGGCTTCTTTATGGTTTGGTTGAAACGGTGTGTAGTGCCGTCGAGACCAATAGAAGCGATCCTGGCTGAGGTTGTATATCCAGCTGTTTTGCTGGCACATGGGAGACCCGTGAGCCTCCTCACTGCCATGGTCGGCTGTATTCAAAACGGCCTAAGGATGTTAACCTCTGATCTGCTCGGCGCCTCGATGGTTAAGGTTGCCAGGAAGAAAGTCGGGAAGAACCCCCAGCCACGCATACCAGTGCCGTATACGTACTTGGTGGCCTGGTTCGTGCTGCATTGCCCCTCCTTGATGATGGGAGTATCGGAGAGTGCTGATGCTTACATCCCCTTCATACAGAGATTAGAGTCGGCCACGTGGACTCATTCTTACATAGTCAGGGCTCGACAATTCTTATCTCGAGAAGATAATTACCGGATTTTCTGTTGTGCTCCTGATTTTAACGGAGCTGATGTGAAGGATGCCCGTTTCCTGGACTTACTTTTTGAGGGCTCGTCTTCTTTGGAAGAAGGCACATTCAACTGGCTTCTTATGATCAGGTTGGGCTACCTGGTCTTCCGCTTGCGGGAGAAGTGCTTTATTGAACCTTACGTGCCTTCTCGGTTCGCTAGGTAATTCGGATATGACCAGCTTTACGTTGGCAATCCCAACCCGGCATTGGCTCATATTGGGAATTTATATGAAGGAGCTCGTGCATGGTACTTCTTTTTTGCCGGGGGAACCCATGCGCAATTCACTCTACCCAATTCGCCGCCTGGCTGCTCCACTGTTGCCGATTTCCGCAGCTGGTATGAAGAAGTTTCCCAAGTCACGGGGTATGATATTTACACCTCCTGCATAAGTGAGATTCGGGAATTGTATCGTTCGAGGAGTCGTTCTTCCAGCACTCGTTTGCCGGGGGTAGAAGAATATCTATCCTGCGAACAAGAGGCATCTGGGGCTATCGAAGCTCCTAGAAATTTATCTGCCATCGAGCCTCCCAAGGAAGAAACTCCTATGGAGATCGAAGAGGAAACACCGATTGCTGACTCTCCCGAAGAAAAGCCAATTCTAGAATCGCCTGCTCTTGAACCTCGTCTTCTGAGATCGGGTAAGAAGGCACTTTCTGCTGCTGAACAAGGCGAGTATGACAGGAGAGTGCGTAAACGACTGCCTGTCGTAGCCAAAAATTCAAAGAAAACCAAATTGATGGGAGACGCGATACGATCAGCACATGCTGCGTCTCCTGAAAATAGAGAGGACATTACGCTTCCTACCGCTCCTCCAAATCTTGAAGCAATAATCGGTGAGCAGGAAGAGGATATCTTAGGCTCCACGTCAGAGATGATCAAAAAATTCTTATCTGAAGCCCCGCACACCTCTACTCGCACTGATTATGCGGACTGCTTCGTTTATCCAACCGCTCCACCCCTAAGTTCTGAGACACTGAGGGAGCTCATCGAAGAATTGGAACGTTGGATGCAGATGATCATTAACGTTGTCAGTCTCGGGGACGTAAGTTACAAGGTTTTTGAACCTCATTTGCTGGAATGCTTGGCTAAGATCAAGCATCAGGGTGATAAAATATGGACCGAGAACTGTCGTGAGAGCCTCATCATCTTGGAATATGAGCTGGAATTCCTCTCCATGCTGCAACGTGATGACATAGGCCCAGAAGTGGATCGGGCTCTTTCTGAGGCCAAGGCTTCGAAGGCACAACAGCAAGAGGTTCTTCAGAAGAGTTTATCCGAAACGGAATCTCGTCTTGCTCACCTGCGTGATGAACATGCCCAAGTACAGAGGGACATGGGCAACCTCGCTGTGGGTCTCCGGGATACTGCAGCAGAACTTGCTCGAGCTGGTGTTGAAGTCCCTCAGATAAACGCTCAGCTAGCTGATGGTGTGGAGATTCTAAAAGGATTCGCTGGTTATTGCGATGGACTCTTCAAATGCTATTGCGACGAGATTGTTGCTGCCGATAAACTTCGGCAAGAACTTGCAGAAGCAACGCCTAGTGAAGAGGAACTCAAGAGCAAGATAACTGAAGACATCAGAAAGGCTCGTGAGGAAAATATATCAGCGCTGAAATCTAAACTCAAGTCTTTCAGATTGATGAGCCCCGATGTTTAGGGTTTGCGCTATTTTTGATGGAGGGATAAATTTGTATCATTTTCCTTTCAATTGCTTTCACTTTTGTATTCAGATTAACAATATTGAATGGAAATGATATCATTTTGGTTTCCATTATCTCTTTTGTTGAAATATGATTCAAGACAATGAAAAACGTAGTGTCAACTCAATATGAAAACAAAATTCTCTTTATTATCATTTATAAAACAATTCTAGAAAATTTCAATCGTCAGAGGTGTAGTGTTAACTTGACGAGATACAAAATAGAGTTACACTATAAATAGGTAACCCCCAGCCTAATCTAGCTGGGGATTAGGGGGCAACATGATTCACGGAAAATATCTCTTTAGGAATTTCCCATTGATTGGCATCATGAGCCTGTCTCCTTGTTGATTGATGAGGCGATATGCTCCGTTCGAATAAACTGAGTCTATTACGAAGGGCCCTTCCCATTTAGGATTGAACTTCCCTTTGGTTTTGTGTGTCATCACCATGGGTCGTCTGTTGGCCAAGACCAAATCGCCTTTCTTGAAAGTTCGTTCCTTAACCTTTTTATTGTAGGCTTTGGAAATCCGAGCTTGATAGAGTTCGATCTGCTGCTTAGCTTGAAGTCGTTTGTCGTCTAGGGCTTCAAGTTCTTGCAGGCGCCGTTGATGCTTTTCTTCTTCTGTTAGCCCCATCGTGATAGCGACTCTCAGAGAAGGAATCTGAATTTCTAGTGGTAATACGGCTTCACAGCCATATACCATCGAGAACGGTGTAGCTCTCGTAGGGGTCCTCATCGTTGTGCGGTAAGCCCACAAACATTCGCCGAGTCTTTCATCCCAATCACGTCGACTCTTGGAAACGAATTTCTTGAGAAGTTTCACAATGGTTTTGTTGAAGACTTCTGCAAGACCATTCGCCGGCGGGTAATATGCCGTAGATGCAACGCTCTGGATTCTAAATTTGTCACAAAACCTCTGGAACCCAAAACTGACGAATTGCGTCCTATTGTCATGAACTATCCGCCTCGAGACTCCAAAATGGTAGACAACATGGTGTTTGACGAATTTAATTACGTTGGAAGTTTTGACTTCTTTTAACGGGATTGCCTCCGCCCATTTGGAGAAATAATCGGTCATAGCCAGGATGAACCGAGGTCCTTTAGAAGTTGGAGGAGAAATTGGACCTACAATATCCATGCCCCATTCTTCAAATGGCCATGACGCAGATGTGGGATATAAGTTCCTAGGTGCTTGGTGGATGAAATCCCCATGAATTTGGCACGCATGACAACTTTTAGTGTAGTCAACCGCGTCTGAGAACATCTTTGGCCAGTAATAGTCAATTCGTCGGAGGCGATCCCCTAATTTAGCTCCGGGCTGATGAGCTCCGCACATCCCGTCGTGAGCTTCCTTGAGGGCCTCTTTTGCTTCCTTTTGAGAAAGACATCGGAGCAAAATGCCGTCATGGGATTTACGATACAGAGTCTAAGTGACTGCATCGTAATAGAATCGGAGGGCCTTTCGTTTGATGTCGGCCGCTTCCTTAGGATCGTCAGGTAAGATTCCGTATAGGACATAGTCAATATATAGAAATCGCCAATCTCTAGACTCGAATTCTATGGAGGTCGTACAGACTTCCTCCGTCATTGTCTTGTCTGAGCTTTCCTCCTTAGGAATCTTGGAGGAGTATAGTTCACGTCCTGAGACTGGGATTGTCATTTCGGTTCCTGGTGGTAATGCCAGCGAAGTTGCCAATGAAGCCAAAACATCTGCGTAAGCGTTCTGGGCTCTTGGAATGTATTCGATAAAGAATCCCTTGAACTGCTTAGCTTGCTTCAGCACTGCGAAGTAGTATGGGATTAAGTCCTCATGACGTACTTCGTATTCCCCTCGGACTTGATTTACAATGAGTTGAGAATCGCCATAGGCCTCCAGGTGCCGAATGTTGAGTTCTTCGGCAAGTCGCATCCCTAGTAATAACGCGTTATACTCAGCTATATTGTTGGTACACGATTCGATTAAGGAAAATCCTCTTGGGATTACGTGACCGTCAGGCGATACGAGCACCATTCCTACTCCCGTAGTAATCGCTCCGTGAGGGTTTGCTCTAGACGCGCCGTCGAAGAATAGTTTCCACACTTGTGTCGATTCTTGAGCAACACAAGCTTTGGCGACTTCGTCGGGCAATTCTTCATACAACTTAGATGTCCCTGGCACCGGGTGGTCAGCCAAGAAATCTGCCAATGCTTGACCCTTTACTGCCTTTTGGGGCATAAATTGCATGTCGTATTGTGACAATAGGATAGCCCACTTTGCTAGTCGACAATTCAGAGATGATGGTTTCGACATCAGAACTCTCAAGGGATTCACCTTAGAGATGACCTGAATGGTTTGTCCAACTAGGTAATGTCGCATCTTTTGAATTGTGAACACCAAGGCGAGACATTCCTTTTCGACTGGATTGTACCGATGTTCGGCTCCCATCATAGTCCTGCTCAGGTAATAGATGGCTTGCTCTTGACCTTGCTCGTTGTTCTGAGCTAACAAGGCTCCAAGAGAATGGTCCATGGCCCTCACATATAATAGGAATGGTTTTCCTGATATCGAGGCTACGAGAACTGGCGGTTGAATGAGATATCTCTTAATCTCCTCGAATGCTCTTTGACACTCAGTATCCCAAACAAAGGATATTCCTTTCTTCATGAGTTTTGAGAAAGGTTGGCAGCGCCCAGAGAGATTTGATATAAATCTTCGAATGTAGGCTAGTCTACCTTGCAAACCTCGGAGTTCTTTGAGGTTCTTCGGCGGTGGCATATCTTGGATGGCGCGCACCTTCTCTGGATCCAGAGAAATTCCCTTGGATGTGACAATAAATCCCAGGAATTTTCCACTTGATACTCCGAGAAATGATTTTGTTGGGTTCATCTTCAGCTGATGTGTCCGCATGATATCGAACATTGTCTTCAGATCTGCAAGATGATCACCCTTGCATTGGCTTTTCACCGCTATGTCGTCAACATAGCATTCTATCTTTTTACGCAGATGTTCGTGGAAGATAGTGTTCATTGCACGTTGATAGGTTGCGCCTGCATTTTTTAGGCCGAAGGGCATCACTGTGTAGCAATACACCCCCAGCGGTGTTCTGAATGCAGTATGCTTCTCGTCGTCCGGGTACAATCTGCATCTTGATCTGATTGTACCCGGAGAATCCATTCATAAAAGACATTCTTTCATATCCGCAAGTGTTATCGATCATAACATCCGTGATAGGAAGCGGGAATTCGTCCTTCGGACAAGCTGCATTAAGGTCGCGAAAATCGATGCATATACGGACCTTACCGTTTTTCTTGGGCACGGGAACAATATTAGCCACCCAGTCCGGGTGTTGTTCCTCTCTGATAAAGCCTGAGTCTATAAGCTTTTTCACTTCAGACTCAATTGCTCCCATGATCTCTGGACGAAACCGACGTTGTTGTTGCTTAACGGGTTTGGCATCCGGATCAATGTTGAGACAGTGCATAGCCACTTTTGGGTCGAGACCTGGCATATCTTCATAATTCCAAGCAAAGACATCTATATATTCTCGGACGAGAGATATAATATCTTCTTTCTCAGTTGGTGATAAGCTTTCGCTTATGAAAATTGGTTTGGGGTCAGATTCATCTCCCATGTTGACCTGGATTACGTTATCTTCAGTGGGTGGTTCGCGTTGTTCGAAACGCATATCCCATAAGACGTTAAGATGTTTGATCCATGGGTCATCGGTTGATTCAATTAACCCTTCTTCACCCCCTGCCTCTTCATCTGGGTGACTAGTTGAAACCATATTCACGGTCAGATTTCTAAAGAGAGGTCCGATACTGACATCAGACTCATATGCAGATATTCCAGATGAGTGGTCCTGACACAAATAATTACTTATTTCATCTTCCGAGACAGCGGGAGGTGTGACAAATCCTAAACCCCTTCTAGTCTTTTGATAGTAATCTGGAGGTTTCCCTTCGGGGGTTAGGGACATTCGGATTGGTGTTCGCCTTCCCTTCCCGAAGTTTAGACCTTGCTTTTCGTTAAAGTCTACCCCATTTGTTTCATTAGTCGAAGGGACCCCATTTGTTTCATTAGTCGAAGGGAGTTAGGTTCGTGATAATGGAATTGAGGAACTCCATCGTCTTCCTCCGAGCTTCCTCGTTTGAGTTGTATCGGTTTGACTTTTCCGAAGCAGATCGGCTTCCGCCCTTTCCTTTTGGATGGGACTTTAAAGAAAGCCTTCTGCGCGTCCTCTATTTCTTCGTCTGAAACAAAAGACGACTTGATCGGCAATGTGAGTGATGCCTCTGTGCACAGTACGTGTCATGGGTTGGTACCTGTACTAGAATTATTCTCTATTTGTTTATTGTTAAGAGAGACATCAGACAAGTACACTAAAATGAAATCTTCATTAATGCACCACTCGCCCCCATTCGGTACATCATTATTACTCTCACCCTGACCCATTACATCAAAGTTTAATTCCCAAGGACAGTCTTCGTCAGGATCTGGCTCGATGTCAGCTTCGTTACCGATGTCTACATCTTCTTTCTCCTGGGACTCCAGATAGAAGACGGAGTCGGTGTGGAAGTTTTCTACTCCTCGGAAGGGGTATTTTTCTGCGATTAAGGTTCGAACTTTGCCCTTGTCATTGGCGTACTTCATAACCTGGTGCAGGGTGGATGGGACAATGCGGTTTGCATGTATCCATGGTCGTCCTAGCAAAAGATTGTAAGACGTGTCCGCATCTATGATGTAGCATGCTACCTCAGACTTGAGATCTCCGATCTGGCACCTGAGCTTGATCTTTCCCAGGGGTCGGGTACTGTTCGCATTGAACCCGAAGATAGTAGTCTGGGTAGTGTGCAGTCGGTGCATAGGAATCCCTAATACCTGCATGACCCTATAGGGCATGATGCTGAGCGCTGAGCCCGGGTCAACTTGAACACGACTGATTTCCGAAGATCCAATATACCCTGTGTAGTACAGTGGTCGGTCATGTTCGTGTTTGACCTACATGTCTTCTTGTGTGAATGATATGCATGGTAGACTTCTTGCCGCTTGCAGGCATTGCAGACAGGTTTGATCATCAGAAGCCTCGGGAATCGGAGTGACTTGTGTAATAAAGCTCTCCGTATTCTTTAAAGCTTCGATCAGAGCTTCCTTGGTAGTTTTAGATAACTTCAAGAGCTTGTATAAAGTGATTCTGGCCGGTATGTTGGCCAATTGTGCCATGACGTTGAATTGAAAGGGAGCACTTGACTCCCCGAGTTCCTGGTGAAGATTTTTATTGAACCGGAGCTCTTTTCGTTTGCCTTTGTCGACCGGCTTCTTCGGCACAGAACCCCCAGCGTCTTGGGGCTGTTCTTCCACTTCTTGAGCATTCTGGCCGTAATCCCTCAAGTAGGCTTTTCCTGACCGAGTGCCAGGGTTGTCTCCTGGATATGCTGCCAGGACAATCCTCTCCTCTTCTGAATCAGTAAGAGGTTTGAGGTGGTCATCGTTTTCGGTAACGGAGGGGCTAATCATGTTGGAAGATTTAGCCTTGCCTCCCTTCTTTCTGGACGATGTGCTCGTCCACTATTGATCTCCAAGCAAGTCAGGGTGGACCCACATGATTTCCCCTTTTGGGGTGGTGAGGGGTACCAACCCCCTGTCCTTCTGACTATGCAAGTCAGCATTCTTTAGGTGCATTTCTCCCTTGCGGATGGGTACAACACCGTTCGCGGTTACCACCGGGGGAAACTCACCAAATTAGACCGCTATCATATTAGTGGATACGGTCTTCTGCTCTGGCTTCAAGGTGAGCACATTAGCGTTTACCAAATTCTGCAAGATGTCTTTGAAGACATAGCACTTTTTGGTAGGGTGCCCCAGAAATCTGTGATAACGACAATAGTTGGGGTCATCTACTTTCCCTGCTTCATCTGGCTTCCTGATTTCAGGCAACTGGAGCTTGTTGTTCTTTCGAAGCAATTGGAATAAGGTATCCACATGCTCTTCTTTGAATGAATATTGTTTGGGCGCTCTTTGCTGATTTGGCGTTTTGCCTTGCTTGTTCGGCGGCGGAACTCGCGTGTAGTCGGCTGCCAAAGTCTCCTTTCCCTTAGACCGCTGGGCATTTTGCTGATTGCGTTGCTGTTGCGGTTTGGGTTGTGGCACTTCTTCAGCTTTGACACGCGCCACTATCTCCTCTGCTTGTTCTCCTTGCGAAACTAGTTGTCTCTAGGAGCGACACTCTGCTACTCCCATCTGAGCGAGGAGTTAGGTCTGCAGGTTGTGCCTGCATTCAACCAGAGTTGATTGAGTCATACCTGAGGGGCATCGCAATGCCATGCTACGGAATCTTTCTACATAGGTCTTGATTGATTCTCCTTTCCTTTGCTTAGTGGCAAGAAGAGTCGGGACGGAGACCTCTGTATCGTCCTCAAAGAATCTGGCCAAGAATAGCCTTTCCAGATCTACCCATTTTTGGATAGATCCAGCAGGCAGCTTCATGAACCATTCAAAAGCGACACCCTTAAGGGTACCGATAAATAACCTAGTCAGGATAGCATCATTCGCTACTACGTCTCCAGTTTAGGATTTGAAGTAGTAGATGTGTTGATTCGGCGATCCTGTGCCATCGAAAGGTTGTAAGGTAGGGGCCTTAAATTTTGGTGGGTAGGGAGCTGTATCCCACTCGGCAGGGTAAGGCCGTACTACTCCCTCTTCGCGAAGCTCGCTTCTGTTAGCGATTGCGTTGAGGCGAGCCTCCAGTTCATCCACCTTGGTGGATTGAGGGTGCAGTTCTTTTTCTATCTCCCTCTCACCTTCGGAAGAAGATCCCAGATTGTGAGTCTCACGATCTGAATGTTCGTGCACTCTTTGTTTTCCTTTCGAAGTTGTTCTCCGGGAAGATTCGGGTTTGTGGCCTTTTTCAGCAAGAAGCTGGGCCAACATCTCCTTTAATTGGAGAAGTGTTTCCTGCTGCGTTTGGAGTATGACACTATGTCCGTCCACTCTTTTGGCTATGTCTTCATGGTTCCCTGTTGTGTAAGCGGAAACCTCGCGAGCTCCAACAGAGCTTGAAGATTGAGATTCGGCTATTGCCGAATGTTCCTCAATTGTCGTAATGCCCTTGGCTAATTTTTGATAGTCAACCGGGCGAATAGTTCCCATCCGAGTCCGAGTATTCTGATATACTCCTTCGAACTGGTCACAAATTTCTCGGACAGTTGGCGGATGACTCTCTTGTGACTCGTCAGAATCAGTATGCGAGGCCTTCCCTCGGCCGATCATGTTGATAGTGACCTGAGGGTATTCCGCTTCAGTTGTCTTCTTTCTGTTGCGGCGTTGTCATTTGGCAGGCCTAACAACATTTGTCAACCTATCGAATACTGACTGCCGAGGTGCGGATGCACAACAAGGGCATCCTGACAGGACTGCCGAGATGAGCCTCTCACATTGACATGAGTGAGCTGCTTGTGCTGTTGATTTTCCTCTCGACAATAATTCCCGTAAGTCAGGAATTTGGGAGGAAACTTTCCCCGGGCTAGGAGGTGGATATGGAACCCCCTGCCCTTGGGTGGGTGAGGTTGGTTCTTGTCGAACGTGAATTTTAAAGCCACGCTGACCTTTTTGAACCTGACGGACCCCTTGAAGATCGCGTTCTTGAGACATAACGCGAGGGTCGCGTTGAGATTTGTAAACACTAGGCCGAGGCCTGCGTTTAAATGAAGAACTTGACCTCTGAGGGTCGAGTTTTGGTTGAACGCACCCCTGAGGGTCGCGTTTGGTTGGTGAAACGGACTCCTGAGAGTTACGCTTCGTTTGAACGCGCACCTGAGGGTCGCGTTTAATTTGTGAGACAGACTCCTGAGAACCATGTTCAATTGGAACGCGCCCCTGAGGGGCGCGTTTAGTTTTGACAGCTCCCTTCTGAGGGCTGCGTTTTGATTGAACAACGTGCCACTCAGGGTCGCGTTTGAGCTGTATCAGCCTAGGTTCGTAGTCGGGCTCATTGCCACGCAGTGAGCGTTCTTCTTTGGGAACGCTAGGCTCGGTTGGATTTTCAGCAACGCGATGTTCGTGTTGGGTTAACAATCGGCTTTCTCGTAAGTGTGCTCGTCGTATGGATCTTCTCCGTCGGCGAGCAGCGTTCTTTTTGGCTTGTCTCAAAGCCTTAGCAGCAACGTCATTGACGTTCACAGGACTCGTCTCTTCCAAAGGCCGTTTGTGGCCCGAAGCATGTTGGGCTGACGCGGAGGTGGGATCTTCCGCCTGCAGAGCCAACTTGAGTTCCTGGCCGAAGGAGAGGGCTTTCTTCGGTACTTCGACAACAGAATTGACCTTCTTGGAGGTCTTGCGTACATCGTGCTTAGCCTTGGGGCTAAGCGATCCAGAGGATAATGTTTCCTCATATTTTGCTTGATCAAACTCCACGATGAGAGTTTCTACGGTGTTATATAGATGTTTGCTTGGCTTACTTACTATTCTCTTGTTTATTCAGTAAGTTATATCTTTAGGTTGATATATATTATTGATGCAATTTACAATGCCATGCATATCTCCTCTATAAATTTGAGATAGATATAAGATGAATTTTATATTTAGTAGCCTTTAATAAGAATTTTAGTAATGATATATATTACCTCCATATTTAGAGATCTTAAAATCTAATAGTGTTATTACATCATTATCTTTGAACATATCTTTAAGAATTGATCCTTCATTAGTAGTCATACCCCTAAATAAAGTCACACGCAGGATTGTGATACTATATAAGAAAAAGAAAAAGGGCGATTTTATATTTTTGCTTACGTAGTCATGACATAG
>BQKN01055121.1:0-12154 GCA_022839385.1 Asparagus kiusianus | reverse complement strand
CAAAACCCTAAGGTCAACGCCAGTCAACGCGTAGCCCTAGGTCGACGCCGTCCAATGTGTTGCGACAAAAGTCAACGTGTTGCGATCAAAGTCAACATGTGACGATTCGAAACCCTAAGGTCAACGTCGGTCAACACGTAACCTTAGGTTAACGCCCATCAGTGCGTTGCGACAAAAGTCAACGTGTGGCGATTTGAAACCCTCGGGTAGACGCCGGTCAACGGGTAACCCCAGGTCAACGCCGGTCAACGCGTTGCGACAAAAAGTCAACGTACGGCGATCCAAAACCCTAAGGTCAACGCCAGTCAATGCGTAGACCTAGGTCAATGCCGTGCAATGCGTTGCGACAAAAAGTCAACGTACGGCGATCCAAAACCCTAAGGTCAACGCCAGTCAACGCGTAACCCTAGGTCAACGCCGTCCAAGGCGTTGTGATCAAAGTCAACATGTGACGATTCGAAACCCTCGGGTAAACGCCGGTCAACGCATAACCTTAGGTCAATGCCGGTCAACGCGTAACCCTAGGTCAATGCCGTTCAACGCCTTGCGACAAAAAGTCAACATACGGTGGCCCGAAACCCCAAGTCTGCCCAATGTGACAGGGATAGTAAGTTCAAAAGTCAACTGAATGACACGAGCCAAACTCAACTCACCAGTTGTAGACTCGAGACTCCGACGACGGCCAGGTGATAAACGCAGTGCCGGAAGAACTTCGGTTATTCGTCAAAGCATCGGATAAACCAAAAATCGAAGGAGCCGAGTGTTGAAGCTAACCATAGGTCCTTTATGCCGACTAAAGGCTGGACCAATCATATCCAAAGTATTCCAGTCTCTTCTATAAAAGAAACGAGTCCGGAACACTTTGGAGGGGGTATCTGTAGGCATCAAAAATTGCCGATAGGTCCCCATGAACAGCTCAGTATTAGAAAATGATGATGAACATCACTACCCAGTTCACAAGAGTTCGATTGACGTCGGTGAGCGCCTGAAGTGAATCGACGAGCTACGTGAGCCGACAGAATAACAGGGATGCGGACTGACCGGGAACCCCGCGATCGCTGCAAAGGGAGCAATGCCCTTCGTATCTCATTCGCCCCACTGATAATCCAACCATCGGGATCGACAGAGCTCTTCGTCAGAATTCCAACACATCCGAAATCACTTAAATCCGAGTTGGGACGAAAAGTCAACGGTAGATACACGGCGGACAGTCTCGGACCGAACTGGGGCACCCGGCGGTGTCTCGGCAAGCTCGAAACACCCTAGGGGTGTCTTGGCCGAGACACCCCAAGGGGGTGTCCTAGCCCCTTGCCCCCCTCACTCCTCTTGGCCTATAAATAGACCCCTAAGCCTCCATTTCAAAGGGCGGATTTCTTGGATCTTGGAGCAAGGCTAGTGCTTGGAGCTGGAGTTTTGGAGAGCCTTGGCGAAGCCCTGCTGTAGCGAGGAGTGATCGTGTCTTCTACAGCAAAGGAGATTTCTTCTTCACTCCCCCCTCTCTTTTCCTTAGTGTTGCCCTTCGTCGGTGATACTAAGAAGAGCAAATATCTCGCTTTAGCCGAGATAGGAGCTGTGAGTTTCTAGATCTCCCGCGGATCGACGAAACTCTACCCGATTCTTTCGGAACGGATCTGATCGACCGGTGGTCCACGGATATCTACATCCCCGTCACAGGCAAAAGACCCACGCAAGCAAGACCGCACCAAAATGGGATCTTGTGTTTATTTTCGATAAAGTTGTAATCTTTGTTTTATTGCACAAGGAGATCTTATAAAAAGATCGACTTTTTATTTCATTCTTGTTGTAACGACTGAAGTTGTAACAGATTTGAAGAGCAATGAAAACAGCAACTTTTTCCGGAAACAAGCTGGCGACCACAGTGGGAGCCGCCGATCTCGCTACCGAGATCGTCGTGACGCAACCGGCCTTCAAGATCCGGGTGAATGAAGAGATCGAATACGAGTTCGATCAACAGGAATTAGTTCGTGTCAAGAGGAGTTCGATCAAACGGGAACGAACGAATGGGTTCGTGTCAAGAGGAATCGCCCCACTCTCGAGGAGCGAATCAAGAAGCATCGAGCATTGCTCGCACATGCTCGACTCCTTCTAAAGAAAGCGGAGGAGATGCAGAAAGAAGAGGCGGTCAAAAAGCCGTCTACAAACAAATGGGTGTGGTTGCCAAAGTCAAGACCAACACCTCAAACAAAAATGGGTGGAGTTATCACCCAAACTTCTTCAAGACCAGATGTTGTTTCTCCTGTTCCGGCGCCTTCAACGGAGCCAGGTAAGAACAAGGGCCCTTCAAAACCCAGAGTTCCTGTGAAAGGTCGCCTCGGTCCTTTACCAGAGAACCGAGGAAAAGTACCTGTCAAGGAACGACTGGGACCATTGAAAGGTCCCCAAGTTACAAATCAGACTGGGGGTCGTATCAATCCCCCCAAGAAAAATAATAAAGGGAAAACCCCTATTACCGACCGCATTGGGTTGCGGGTCGAAGTACAAGAGCCCGTTCAGTTTCTACACTCACGAAAGCGTAAACTTGAACGGGCTACTTTTGAAAAAGCTAACAAAACGTCGCATCCCCAGAGGGAAGCACACTCATCTGATGATGACGATGTTATACCTGGGAACACATGCCAACACTCTATAGGTTGCTCCTGTTATCAAACTGATGAGTTGTACTATAGAGCTGGAGGTGTGGGAAAATCTCGAAAGAGATATATGCAGGACATGGAGTCTCGCTGCCCGTGCGCCAACATAATCAAGGCGGTGCTATCAGAATGCTGTTGTGCCAAAACCCCAAGGAGAGTCTCGGTATTCGAAAGAATTTCTAAGCCGCGGCGTTTCCACAAGAAGAAGTTCGTCCGCCAAGAAGACGAATACCTAGAAGTGTCGGCTAATATGGCTGGCAGAGGGAAATCAACCAGATATTTCAACCTGGATCAGCTTGCCGAGGTATCCCGATGCATGACGCGGTTGCGGCCGGGAACCAATGGCCGGAAGAATTACCGGAGGATACAAAAGGGACTTTCTCTAGAAGAAGAGGAGTCGGATGCTAATTCAGATTCTTGCTCGGCCATAGCGTCTGATGACACGGCTTCTAGTGCGGGACAACCTTATGAATCGCTTATGATCAGCGCCGAACAAGTGACTAAGATACTTGAAGATGCCCTGAATAAGCAGAAGGAAACTTTCAAGTTCGAGATGGAGATGGCCATGCAACGAATGAGAGAGATGCATGATCAGCAAATTGCGGCGCTGACAGTTCACCAAGGAGAGCCCAGTCGACGCAATAATCAGAATCAAGATGAGAATGAACGGGAAGGGGATAACGTCAATATCCCTCCTGTCAACAACGACAATGGGGGTGGTCCCGTAGGTGATAACGCGAAAGAGGACCACGTCACCTCTCCCCAAAGCCACTCGAAAGCAGATACGAGTGAAGACAAGAAGATGAAGGACTTGGAGAGCAAAATCAACGCGTTGATGAATGCTCAAGAAGTGAAGAGGTCCGGCATACCCTGTCCCTACCCAAGGGAGTGGGAATCAATTCCGTATCCGGCAAAGTTTAATTTAATTAACTTTACGCCGTTTGATGGGAAGGGTTCCCCTACCCAACACTTAATATATTTTAAGTCTCATTTAGGAATCATTTCTGGAAATGAGCCTCTTATGGTGTGGTCATTCGTCGGCACTCTTCGCAGAGCCGCCTTCGATTGGTATCGCCGCCTCAAGCCCGGGAGCGTGAATAGCTGGGATGACATGGAGACTAAATTGCTCACCAACTTCTTCGATGACGACACCGAGGTATCCATCGGGTCGTTGCTCGATGAGAAACAGAAAGATGGAGAATTAGTCGACACCTTCGTCAAAAGGTTCCGGAACATGGCAATGAACTGTCGGGATCCGATCACTGAGGAATTTATTCTCCAGACCTGCCACAACAATCTTTCATTAGACGTGTTGGAAGTAATGGGAACAGCACTGTCCAACACTTGGAAAGACCTGAAGGTGCGCGGTGAACAAGCCGAACGCTTCCTCCGAAGGAAGAAGGCCGAGAAGAATCAATCGACGACTAATCCTCCAAAATCAAACTTTGCCTCCCGTGGTAAGGGTAAGACACCTGCAACGGCTGTGGATGCTAATCAAACGTCACAACAGCAGCCCCGGAGACAACAAAAGAACTTGGGTCCGAAACTCCAAAGAGAGTATTCTTTCAAGGACGAAGATATTACAACCATCTTCGAATCCCTCCTTGCAAATAACAAGATCAAGCTGCCACCGATCACGAATCAGGAGGAAGCCGAAAATACTGTAGATCCGAAGTACTGTGCGTATCACAGGAGGATCCTTCATCCCACTAAGGATTTCTTTACTCTCAAGAATAGCATCCAGACCTTGGTGGAAGCCGGCGTCATAACGCTAGGGTAAGCCAATTGAGAACGGTAAGACTCCGACAAGTATAAGAGTATAAACTGCTTCTTAACACTCCGAAGAGTACATGAGTATAAACTGCTCCTCAGTCCTCCGACCGGTATAAGAGGTTAAACTGCTCCCTAATACTCCAATAGGTGTATGAGTCTAAACTATTTCCTTTCTTCCACGGGAAGTTCCTGGAGAGTGCCATACGTGGTATTCTTAAGGGTAACCCGATCGTGCAGCTGATACGATGATACACCCAGTTTTGCAAAGAAAGCTGGGGGTGGAGAATTCATGTAACAGGAAGTTCCCGGAACAATGATACACCCAGTTTTGCAAAGAAAGCTGGGGGTGGGTAAATCATGTAACGGGGAGTTCCCGGAAGAATGTTAAATGTAATATTCTTAGGGATAACCCGGTCATAATGAATAAAGTGATAAACACTAAACTCCTAATTTCCGATCACTGCATTGGATCGATTTTCCCTCACAAAACTCTCATTGGTGTTTGACGACTCATAGTCTCCACCACAGAATCCCCCACCGATCAAACCAATTGACGGCGGGACCACCAAAATTCTTTCCTCCACTATGTTTGTGCACTCAACACTTTCATTGTTTGAGTCCGGATATAATGCTTACAATTCTGATCTATCAATCATTGACGAATTGTCAAAGAAGTCTTTATTACTTAACATCAAACACCCCCTTTGAGTGATTTGTACGAATCAACATTCCTACAGTGATTTGTACTCTCACTCTCACTTTTTACTTGGTCAAACCTTCTTACAGTTAGGGCCAAAACTAAAATCCCCTCTCGATTCCTTCAATGAACGAGAGGCCCACAAATAGAGCGGTCAAACCTTCCTACAGTTAGGATCGTCTCAAACCTCCCATTTGGTCAAACCTTCCTATAGTTAGGGCCAAAACCAAAATCCCCTCTCGATTCCTTCAATGAACGAGAGGCCCACAAATCGAGCGGTCAAACCTTCCTACAGTTATGATCGTCTCAAACCCCCCACTTGGTCAAACCTTCCTACAGTTAGGACCAAAACCAAAATCCCCTCTTGATTCCTTCAATGAACGAGAGGTCCACTTTCAAATTGAGCGATCAAACCTTCTTACAGTTAGGATCGTTTTAAACCCCCCCACTTGGTCAAACCTTCCTACAGTTAGGACCACAACCATAATTCACTCTCGATAAACGAGAAATTTATCTTTAGTTCGGTAATCAAACCTTCCGACAGTTAGGGTTATCCGAATCTTTTCGATTCTCGGAGTGGAGATCCCACTCTCAGTTTCACCTTTCCGGATTCTGGGGGTGGAGATCCCACCTCGAGTCTCCTTTCCAACTGGGAATAGAATATAAAATTCTTCCTTCCCACACCAATCCTTTTCCAAGAATTTAGGATTTATCCTAGGAAGTTTATCCCGAATCCTAAGCAGGGATAAGTCTGCGCTTAACGCGCGCTGCCGGTTTAGTCTTTTTTCCGGATCAAAAGACACCAGAGTTCGATTCTGGGGTATTTTATCCTGAAACCTAAGCAAGGATAAGTCCGCGCCTAACACGCACCACCGGTTAGTTCTTAACCGTTAAAAAGAACACTCGTCCACATTGTGGCAGGTTGTTATTAATAACACCAAAATCCATGTCTTACACGCGTGGGGAATTTTATCCTGAATCCTAAGAAAGGATATGCCGACGCCTAACACGCGTCGCCGGTTTGGTCTTTATCCGTAGAAAAAAGACACCAGAATTCAATTCTGGGGTATTTTATCCCGAAGCCTAAGTAGGGATAAGTCAATATCTAATACACGTTGCTGGGTAGCCTATTCCCATGACAATGGCGAAGTCTACATATTCGAAGTTGTAGCACAAAGTCTAAGGGAGTTCATTCCTTTAGCACAACTTCACATGCGGAACGGACTAAAACAATCCGCATGTAAGCCCAACTCAAACGGTAGTCGGTAAGAGCATAATCAAATCCGTTTAAGGATGGGGGTTAGCCAAAAATCCTAGAGTCAACGCCTAACACGCGTCACCGGGTAGCCTACTCCCGTAACAAGTGGTAAAGTCTATGTATTCAACATCATAGCACAAAGTCTAAAGGAGTTCATTCCTTTAGCACAACGTCACATGCGGAACGGATTTAAACAATCCGCATGTAAGCCCGACTCAAACGGTAGTCGGTAAAGGCTAATCAAACCCGTTGATGCCTGGGAATTTGCCAAAAATTCTATAAGTACGAGTCATTGATGCATCAGCTCTGTTAGTTGGTCTCGTGACTCGGTTATCCAACAACATTAAAATAAGATCCACAAATGCAGATGAATCAGCTTTAACAGTTGGTCCTGCAACCACGACACTTGGGACCGCCGTGCTCCAATACCTTAAGAGTTTAAACTGTGTATACTCCAGTAAACGTACGAGTATAAACTATATCAACATTCGACGATCCAAAACCCTCGGGTCAACGCCGGTCAACGCGTAACCCCAGGACAACGCCAATCAGTGCGTTGCGACCAAAAGTCAACATTTGACAATGAGAAACCCTAGGGTCAACGCTGGTCAACGCGTAACCCCAGGTCAACGCCGATCAGTGCGTTGCGAGCAAAGTCAACGTTTGACGATTCGAAACCCTAGGGTCAATGCCGGTCAACGCATAGCCCTAGGTCAACGTCAGTCAACGCGTTGCGATAAAAGTCAATGTTTGACGATCCGAAACCCTAAGGTCAACGCCGGTCAACGCGTAACCCCAGGTCAACGCCCGTCAGTGCGTTGTGACAAAAGTCAACATGTAACGATTCGAAACCCTAGGGTCAACGCCGGTCAACGCGTAGCCCTAGGTCAACGCCAGTCAACGCGTTGCGATCAAAGTCAATGTTTGACGATTCAAAACCCTAAGGTCAACGCCAGTCAACGCGTAGCCCTAGGTCGACGCCGTCCAATGTGTTGCGACAAAAGTCAACGTGTTGCGATCAAAGTCAACATGTGACGATTCGAAACCCTAAGGTCAACGTCGGTCAACACGTAACCTTAGGTTAACGCCCATCAGTGCGTTGCGACAAAAGTCAACGTGTGGCGATTTGAAACCCTCGGGTAGACGCCGGTCAACGGGTAACCCCAGGTCAACGCCGGTCAACGCGTTGCGACAAAAAGTCAACGTACGGCGATCCAAAACCCTAAGGTCAACGCCAGTCAATGCGTAGACCTAGGTCAATGCCGTGCAATGCGTTGCGACAAAAAGTCAACGTACGGCGATCCAAAACCCTAAGGTCAACGCCAGTCAACGCGTAACCCTAGGTCAACGCCGTCCAAGGCGTTGTGATCAAAGTCAACATGTGACGATTCGAAACCCTCGGGTAAACGCCGGTCAACGCATAACCTTAGGTCAATGCCGGTCAACGCGTAACCCTAGGTCAATGCCGTTCAACGCCTTGCGACAAAAAGTCAACATACGGTGGCCCGAAACCCCAAGTCTGCCCAATGTGACAGGGATAGTAAGTTCAAAAGTCAACTGAATGACACGAGCCAAACTCAACTCACCAGTTGTAGACTCGAGACTCCGACGACGGCCAGGTGATAAACGCAGTGCCGGAAGAACTTCGGTTATTCGTCAAAGCATCGGATAAACCAAAAATCGAAGGAGCCGAGTGTTGAAGCTAACCATAGGTCCTTTATGCCGACTAAAGGCTGGACCAATCATATCCAAAGTATTCCAGTCTCTTCTATAAAAGAAACGAGTCCGGAACACTTTGGAGGGGGTATCTGTAGGCATCAAAAATTGCCGATAGGTCCCCATGAACAGCTCAGTATTAGAAAATGATGATGAACATCACTACCCAGTTCACAAGAGTTCGATTGACGTCGGTGAGCGCCTGAAGTGAATCGACGAGCTACGTGAGCCGACAGAATAACAGGGATGCGGACTGACCGGGAACCCCGCGATCGCTGCAAAGGGAGCAATGCCCTTCGTATCTCATTCGCCCCACTGATAATCCAACCATCGGGATCGACAGAGCTCTTCGTCAGAATTCCAACACATCCGAAATCACTTAAATCCGAGTTGGGACGAAAAGTCAACGGTAGATACACGGCGGACAGTCTCGGACCGAACTGGGGCACCCGGCGGTGTCTCGGCAAGCTCGAAACACCCTAGGGGTGTCTTGGCCGAGACACCCCAAGGGGGTGTCCTAGCCCCTTGCCCCCCTCACTCCTCTTGGCCTATAAATAGACCCCTAAGCCTCCATTTCAAAGGGCGGATTTCTTGGATCTTGGAGCAAGGCTAGTGCTTGGAGCTGGAGTTTTGGAGAGCCTTGGCGAAGCCCTGCTGTAGCGAGGAGTGATCGTGTCTTCTACAGCAAAGGAGATTTCTTCTTCACTCCCCCCTCTCTTTTCCTTAGTGTTGCCCTTCGTCGGTGATACTAAGAAGAGCAAATATCTCGCTTTAGCCGAGATAGGAGCTGTGAGTTTCTAGATCTCCCGCGGATCGACGAAACTCTACCCGATTCTTTCGGAACGGATCTGATCGACCGGTGGTCCACGGATATCTACATCCCCGTCACAGGCAAAAGACCCACGCAAGCAAGACCGCACCAAAATGGGATCTTGTGTTTATTTTCGATAAAGTTGTAATCTTTGTTTTATTGCACAAGGAGATCTTATAAAAAGATCGACTTTTTATTTCATTCTTGTTGTAACGACTGAAGTTGTAACAGATTTGAAGAGCAATGAAAACAGCAACTTTTTCCGGAAACAAGCTGGCGACCACAGTGGGAGCCGCCGATCTCGCTACCGAGATCGTCGTGACGCAACCGGCCTTCAAGATCCGGGTGAATGAAGAGATCGAATACGAGTTCGATCAACAGGAATTAGTTCGTGTCAAGAGGAGTTCGATCAAACGGGAACGAACGAATGGGTTCGTGTCAAGAGGAATCGCCCCACTCTCGAGGAGCGAATCAAGAAGCATCGAGCATTGCTCGCACATGCTCGACTCCTTCTAAAGAAAGCGGAGGAGATGCAGAAAGAAGAGGCGGTCAAAAAGCCGTCTACAAACAAATGGGTGTGGTTGCCAAAGTCAAGACCAACACCTCAAACAAAAATGGGTGGAGTTATCACCCAAACTTCTTCAAGACCAGATGTTGTTTCTCCTGTTCCGGCGCCTTCAACGGAGCCAGGTAAGAACAAGGGCCCTTCAAAACCCAGAGTTCCTGTGAAAGGTCGCCTCGGTCCTTTACCAGAGAACCGAGGAAAAGTACCTGTCAAGGAACGACTGGGACCATTGAAAGGTCCCCAAGTTACAAATCAGACTGGGGGTCGTATCAATCCCCCCAAGAAAAATAATAAAGGGAAAACCCCTATTACCGACCGCATTGGGTTGCGGGTCGAAGTACAAGAGCCCGTTCAGTTTCTACACTCACGAAAGCGTAAACTTGAACGGGCTACTTTTGAAAAAGCTAACAAAACGTCGCATCCCCAGAGGGAAGCACACTCATCTGATGATGACGATGTTATACCTGGGAACACATGCCAACACTCTATAGGTTGCTCCTGTTATCAAACTGATGAGTTGTACTATAGAGCTGGAGGTGTGGGAAAATCTCGAAAGAGATATATGCAGGACATGGAGTCTCGCTGCCCGTGCGCCAACATAATCAAGGCGGTGCTATCAGAATGCTGTTGTGCCAAAACCCCAAGGAGAGTCTCGGTATTCGAAAGAATTTCTAAGCCGCGGCGTTTCCACAAGAAGAAGTTCGTCCGCCAAGAAGACGAATACCTAGAAGTGTCGGCTAATATGGCTGGCAGAGGGAAATCAACCAGATATTTCAACCTGGATCAGCTTGCCGAGGTATCCCGATGCATGACGCGGTTGCGGCCGGGAACCAATGGCCGGAAGAATTACCGGAGGATACAAAAGGGACTTTCTCTAGAAGAAGAGGAGTCGGATGCTAATTCAGATTCTTGCTCGGCCATAGCGTCTGATGACACGGCTTCTAGTGCGGGACAACCTTATGAATCGCTTATGATCAGCGCCGAACAAGTGACTAAGATACTTGAAGATGCCCTGAATAAGCAGAAGGAAACTTTCAAGTTCGAGATGGAGATGGCCATGCAACGAATGAGAGAGATGCATGATCAGCAAATTGCGGCGCTGACAGTTCACCAAGGAGAGCCCAGTCGACGCAATAATCAGAATCAAGATGAGAATGAACGGGAAGGGGATAACGTCAATATCCCTCCTGTCAACAACGACAATGGGGGTGGTCCCGTAGGTGATAACGCGAAAGAGGACCACGTCACCTCTCCCCAAAGCCACTCGAAAGCAGATACGAGTGAAGACAAGAAGATGAAGGACTTGGAGAGCAAAATCAACGCGTTGATGAATGCTCAAGAAGTGAAGAGGTCCGGCATACCCTGTCCCTACCCAAGGGAGTGGGAATCAATTCCGTATCCGGCAAAGTTTAATTTAATTAACTTTACGCCGTTTGATGGGAAGGGTTCCCCTACCCAACACTTAATATATTTTAAGTCTCATTTAGGAATCATTTCTGGAAATGAGCCTCTTATGGTGTGGTCATTCGTCGGCACTCTTCGCAGAGCCGCCTTCGATTGGTATCGCCGCCTCAAGCCCGGGAGCGTGAATAGCTGGGATGACATGGAGACTAAATTGCTCACCAACTTCTTCGATGACGACACCGAGGTATCCATCGGGTCGTTGCTCGATGAGAAACAGAAAGATGGAGAATTAGTCGACACCTTCGTCAAAAGGTTCCGGAACATGGCAATGAACTGTCGGGATCCGATCACTGAGGAATTTATTCTCCAGACCTGCCACAACAATCTTTCATTAGACGTGTTGGAAGTAATGGGAACAGCACTGTCCAACACTTGGAAAGACCTGAAGGTGCGCGGTGAACAAGCCGAACGCTTCCTCCGAAGGAAGAAGGCCGAGAAGAATCAATCGACGACTAATCCTCCAAAATCAAACTTTGCCTCCCGTGGTAAGGGTAAGACACCTGCAACGGCTGTGGATGCTAATCAAACGTCACAACAGCAGCCCCGGAGACAACAAAAGAACTTGGGTCCGAAACTCCAAAGAGAGTATTCTTTCAAGGACGAAGATATTACAACCATCTTCGAATCCCTCCTTGCAAATAACAAGATCAAGCTGCCACCGATCACGAATCAGGAGGAAGCCGAAAATACTGTAGATCCGAAGTACTGTGCGTATCACAGGAGGATCCTTCATCCCACTAAGGATTTCTTTACTCTCAAGAATAGCATCCAGACCTTGGTGGAAGCCGGCGTCATAACGCTAGGGTAAGCCAATTGAGAACGGTAAGACTCCGACAAGTATAAGAGTATAAACTGCTTCTTAACACTCCGAAGAGTACATGAGTATAAACTGCTCCTCAGTCCTCCGACCGGTATAAGAGGTTAAACTGCTCCCTAATACTCCAATAGGTGTATGAGTCTAAACTATTTCCTTTCTTCCACGGGAAGTTCCTGGAGAGTGCCATACGTGGTATTCTTAAGGGTAACCCGATCGTGCAGCTGATACGATGATACACCCAGTTTTGCAAAGAAAGCTGGGGGTGGAGAATTCATGTAACAGGAAGTTCCCGGAACAATGATACACCCAGTTTTGCAAAGAAAGCTGGGGGTGGGTAAATCATGTAACGGGGAGTTCCCGGAAGAATGTTAAATGTAATATTCTTAGGGATAACCCGGTCAT
>BQKN01055117.1:0-13538 GCA_022839385.1 Asparagus kiusianus | reverse complement strand
CGGGCGGACGTCGGACGGACTTGGGACACTGTTCCCCCCTCCTGTCGTATCGTGGGAGATAGGGGAGGCTTGTCCCTGGAAACCCGGCTTTCGGCTTACGCAGGCAGACGTGGCTCTCTGCAAGTGGCTTCGGCACACGAGGGCGGGTTTGAGCACTCTCCTGGCGGGCGGATTTGGTTGTGAGGGCGGATTCATCCTGCTGGCGGATCCCTGCGATCTGGCGTATGCGGCCAGAGTGGGGCGTTCGTGTGCCAGCGAACCCGCTTAGTGGCCTAAGAGAAGGTGGTCCTGTTCTGTGGGCGAATTCGTTCGCTAATCTGCCGCGGTAGTTTTTACCGTCTACAAGACCCCCTTCAAAGTTTTCAGACCAAAACCGACTTACGTGTGGTCTGGAATACTTTGAATAAAGACGTTTTGGACCAGGTGCATTAGGATTTTTAGCAAACCCTCAGCTATCAACGGGTTTGATTTGCCTTTACCGATCACCGTTTGAATCGGGCTAGCCATACTATTCCCCTCAGTATGATGAGTTGTCGAGTAGTTTCCCTTAGGCTTAGTGCTAAGATTTCTACTCTGACCCTTAGCCGCCTGGGGCGCGGGTCTAAATGAAACCACTCCGATAGTTCCTAGATTTTGGGCAAACCGCCTGTTTCTCCAAGGTGTATGAGTCGTGCAGGCGAAATTAGGACTTGATGGCGAAATTTTGAAAGAATTGCGGATTTCATTCAAGTTTTCGCCGTCGGGACCCTTTCCTTAGGCGAAATCAGGCCTAATGGGAGTAGGCCACGTGCTTGTCTGCGGGGCTTCGTGTCTGGTCATGATTTGACAACCCGACTCCGCTCAACGCGCCTCGTCCTGATCGTGGCCGTGGTTTTCGAATTCAACCGCTGGATGCAACCGTAGATGAGGGTGATCTGGGCCGTCGAATTCGATTGTGGCCACGTTTTCCCGTTCGGGGGCAGTTGTGGCCACGTGGGCAACCTTCCTCTTTTTTAAACCCGCTGTTTTCCTCCTCTGGGATCCACCGTGCTCTTGAATCTTGCAAGAAATTTCTAAGACGAGAATTCCCGCCCCCTCTTTCAATGCCTCCAAAAACTAGGAAGCGCAAAGTGAGAGGTGCAGGCCCTGGAGGTTATTCCGATCGTCTCTCCGCCGGCATGCCCGCCAGTGCCCCGGAGTCGCGCTCAGGTACGTCGATAAGTTCGTTGGGTTACCTCGCGTGGGTCTTAGGCGTCGGATTTGGGGAGATGAGTGTTGCTCAATGTCCTGGAATCCCGCCGCTTTTGGCAGTTTCCCCCAATTTGGGGGCAAAGTTAGCCCTATTTGCTCCTTGGGGGAGAGGGAGGCGACCTTTCCCCCCCCCTTCTTTTTTTTTGATAGGCGATTTCGTCTGTCTTTGTCTGATGGGCGATTTCGTCTGTCTTTGTCTGATGGGCGATTTCGCCCTTTTGGCGGATCTTGTCTTAATCGATTTTCCTTTCTTACAGCGACTTTTTCTGATGAGGCTTTCTCGGAGGGTGTGGCCATTGGCCACGCCGGTGGTACGCACTACACGGCACCCCCTAGATTTCCCTCTTTGGCTCCGTTACCCGCGTTTGCCGCCGACAAGCCAGACGGCTTGATAAAGAGGGTCACGGACGGTCACCACCTGACGCTGCGCGAGTTGACGACCGACGCGGCGTTGACGGATGATGCCAGGGCAGAATTGCCGAAACCTCAATTCTTGTTCGGCGACGCCATGACCGACCCCTCTGCTTTGTTGCTCAAGGAGAGCATGTGGTTCCACACGGTAGAAGGGATTCACTACTACCTCCCCAGTATGTCGAGGGGGTTCTCGATCGTTGAGCTGCGATCCCTCGCGGTTCCTCGGACGATGAACTGGGAGCTGACCCCCACTCAAGACGGGGTTACCTGTGGCGTATTCACGGGTTCTACCGCCGGATATGGAGTGGATGGCTCCTGTAAGCGCGTGACGGGTCTACGTCCTGGCTTAATGTCCGCTGAACTGCCCGTGGGGGAATCGATATCAGCGGCGGAGACCTTTCGTCATCGTTTCTTTCGAGTCGGAGGGAGTTTTCCACCGAAGGATTTCAGAGCTCCGGGGTGGGTTTATTCTGCACCCGGCAGCGACACTTGGTGGTCCAAGATCACTGACCGTGTTCTGGCTGAGAATGCCGATCTCAAGAACACGGAGTTGTATGCGGCCATTGAAGCCACGCGGCACGGCTTGCGGATCAACGCTTCTCAGTTCCACAGCATTTTGGAGCTGTATTGTGCGGAAAGCGGCACATTCTTCACCCCCAACGGTGAGCTCGGCATCACCTCCCATGAGATGCACGATGTGTCGGGTCTGCCCCTGGGAGACTTCCCTTACGAGGAATACGTCCCCGACCAAGCTGAGATCGATCAGCTGTTGAGCCATTCGCCCTCGGCGGTCGAGACTTTGTGGGAGTTACTCTGCCATTACCACATCTGCCTCAGCACCTTGGGGGCAGCAGACCATAAAGGGAAGAAGAAGGGGATCAGCCACAAGAACTGGGCTGATTATCTGTTCCCAGGGAACGACGTCAAGGGGCAACCTGCCCTTCCATTAGGCGCATGCGACCAGTCCGAGGTGGAGGCAAGGATAGCCGAAGACGGGGGTAACATGACTCTCGACCGTGATGAAGGCGGATTCAAGTCAGGTACCGTCCTCCGCTCGTTCCACCATCAGGCGGAGTCACCAATCTCTGGGAAGGCGCTGCTTGCGGGGTACCTCATGTTATGGTTGAAGAGGTGCGTAGTCCCCACTCACTCCTTTGAGGCTCTTCCCGTCGAGGTCGTGTACCCGGCGGTTTGCTTAGCTCACGGGAAGTCTTATTCCTTGGTATCGGCGACGATAGCGTGCATCCATCGGGGGCTCCGCACCCTGACGGCTCAGTTCTGCCGCGTGTCGACTGTCGATGAGGGAGAAGGAGAGGTTATCAGGACTCTCAACCCCCGGGTGGGGCTGCCGTATACCTATCTGATGGCGTGGTTCGTATACCACTGTGAGTGCTTGATGAGTGCTCCGGCGGCTCTCCAAGGTGACAAGTTTGTCCCTTTTGTTCGGCGCTTGGAGAAGTGCTCCTGGAAGTGCAAGGATATCCCCGATGCGCGGAAGATGCTCTCCCACTTTGGGAATTACAATTTTCGCCGTTCCTTCCCCTATTTCAGCGGGGGCGGATATGGAGAATCCCTCAGGGATGCGCCGACGGCGGACCGCTACACAACCCTCCCTCGCGGCGCCTTTCGCTGGTTGGTAAACATCCGGCCCGGGTATCATGTTCTGAGAACGGGCTTGTCGTGCTATCTTGAGCCGTACATCCCCTTTAGGTTCGCCCGCCAGTTTGGGTATGACCAATTGTACGTGGGCAACGTCAATCCCCAACTGCGGTTTGAAGGAGGGCTGGTGGATGGAGCTCGCGGATGGTTCTGGACTCACGCTGGCGGCACTGATGCTCGCTTTGAGTTACCCTCAAAGGATCGCGACTTGCATCATACATTCTCGTATTGCCGGTGGTATCGGGGCGCCAGCGCTGATCCTACCGACTTCCGGTTCCAGAGTTCGTGCCTGGCGGAACACAGACGTCACCCACGAGGAGCTCCTCGACCTTCGAGGCGAAGGGGCCGTGCAACGGCTAGGGAATTGTTCATGGAGGACCCTGCAGGAGATTCTGAGGGTGAGGGTGTGGGTCCAGGCGAACCCGAAGCGCCCGAAACGCGAGCTCCTCCTCCCAGTCTTCCTTTAGATTCCCAAGGCGAGCGGAGGGAGACTGCTGAGTTAACCCGGGTGAGCAAGCGCCTGGAGCAAGCCCGTAGTGCGATTGCTGGGCGTATGGGAGCGCCTCTGTTATCTCCGAGTAGTTCGTTGCTCTCAAAACGGCAGCGAGAAGCGGCGGAGAGCTCTAGAGTGGAAGTGGCCAAGAGGGCCCGTGGCGAAGAGACTACGGTGACCACCAGAGCGGCGGCCGATCGGGCAGCTACCGCCTCTGGGGCGGAAATAGCTCGACCTGCTCCTTCTGTTGCGCCGCAAGTGGCTCCGGCGATTCCGAAGGATACGCTTCCTTCCTCGGGAGTGGAATCACAGGCGGGGGCCTTGACGACTCCTGCATCTGCACCAAGAGGTAATCTTTCGGTGCAATGCTTCTGTGTAAGAAGTTGGATTCGCATCCTCTGACCGTTCACATTGAATTCATGTAGGTGCAGTTGAGGAAGCGATCCCCATCCCTTCTGACGAAGAGGAGGGGAGTGGAGATGAAGGAGAACCAGGGGGTTCGAGTAAGTATGAGTTTCAAAGCTGTTGACCCTTCTAGGCTAAGGGGGTACTGATTGTCATCATTACATTTTTTTTTGTATTCGCAGTTGGCCCCTCTCGTGGAGTAACTGGTAAGGAGGACCCTCCTTCTTGGGGGAGTCATTCGGGCGAATCTGAGACAGACGACAACGTCTCGATTCACGAGGCGCTATCGAGCGAAGAGGAAGTATCGACTCCCGTGGGTCAACAAGAGGGAACCTCCGCTTTCGCGGGGACGTCGGTCGGGGGTGAACGCTCAGTGCGAGAGTCTCCTGTTCAAGGGGGAACTCCCGCCGGACTAATGGTCAGCTCCTCACCTGTGGTGGCTTGCGACTCTGTTACTGCCGTTCTGGCGGTGCCAGCCACTGTTCCGGCTCCGGCAGCGCCAGTCGCCATTCCTGCGATTGTGACCACCGGTGCTCCGATCGCGGCTTCGTCCTCTGTTGAAGAGGCCGCCCTCTCTCCTATGGAATGCTGGCGAAAGAGGCAGGTGGAGCGAGCTGTGGCCAATTTCGAAGACACTATGGCTCACTGCACTCGCCAGGTCTTGGAGGGGAATTGTCCCTTCGAGGAATTCAAGGAAGTCCTTGAGGACGATGCGTCCTTCTTGCGTAAGAGGCTCGGCGCTGCTGCAGCGAGACCCTATTTTCAGCGCTTGAACAAAGTGGAGGTGGCGGTTCAGCAGCTGCTCACTCTTCGTGCGGAGAGCTCCAATCTCCTTGATATCGCCTCTCGCGAAGTTCGAGTAACCCTGGCAGATCGGGATCGCCGCCTGGATGAGAATCTGACGCTGGAGTTAAAGTTGTCAGCGGAGTTGGAGCGGGCCCAAGCCGAGGATGCACGGGTGGCTCGCGAGCAAGAGACGGTTGATAGTCGGTTCTCCCGAATTTCCTTTGAAGTGGAGAGGCTGAAACGGGTCATAGCTGACGCGCAGGCTTCTCTGGCTGTTCAAGGGAAGGCCCTTGACCAGGTGGCAAAGGAGCTGGAGGATGTTGAGTCCCGCCGGCAATTGACCACCGACACTGTTGGGGAGAAGTATCGAGCTCTCAAGGATGTCAAGGATGTCATTCAAAACCTGGTCTCATGCACAGAGGAAGAGATCCGTGGAGAGATCTTAAGGAGGCTTGAGCTCAGCCACGCCGAAAAGATTCGTGAGGCGGAACTGCGAGTGAAATCTTTGTAATTCGCCTTTAGTTTTTTTTTTTTTTTTTTTTTTTTTTTTTTTTTTTTTTTTTTTTTTTTGTGTTGTAATAGGACTCCCTTTTCGTGAATGAAATTATCCTTTTGCTTCTGGCGATTACGACTTGTGTGCATATTATATTTAGTATAGTTATTTTAAAGCACCAGTTGACGTCCAGTTGAGGGAAATTTCCCTTGGCGGATTTCAGTCATGGGCCCGCTTTGCCAGTAGGCGAATTTTACCCATGGGCGAATTCGCAATTGTCACCTCAACGGCGAATTCAATTTGCAGGGGGAAAGCTCCGCTTTAGACGGGTCGCGTGTCCACCCACGTGCATTGTCAGTTACGGAGACGTGGGCACGCCGTCTTGCCTTAATTGCGGTGCGATGGGTCTCTTCGTCCTTCGCGCTCGATCTGGGCCGTTGGTTAGAGATCGTGCCCCGAAACTGCCAAATCTCTACCGCTCGTACGGGATATTCGGCCCCCTCTTCAACTGTTCGGGACCGAAGGGTCCAATCGAACTGCACGTAACCGCCTGGGATTGGATTATTTTAACACCCTTTTCTTCGCCAAGAAGGATTAGAGCTTCTTCGTCGTTTGTTTCAGAGAAGACCCGAACTACTCTTACATCTCCCGATGGCACCGAAGGTGAAGAGGGTTACCTCGAAGAAGAGGACGAGGGCGTCCACTTCGAGCGTTGCAGGAGCTGCTGCCGCCGAAGGTACGCCTTCAACCCTATCCCCATTGGGGCGTAGATAGGTTTTTATCGCCTGAATTCCTCTTTTCATGTTTTCGTTGTGCTTCAAAGCCCCTGGTAGGGCGCCGCTTCCTGAGGAGCATGAGGCCGAGCCCATCTTGATATCCGATGACGAACCTGAGAACCCGGAGGCTCCTCCTGCCCACGGTCCTGTTCCGCAACCAGGAGCGGAACCGTGTCTCGAGGTTCCTCCAATTGCTACGCTCGCCCCCGGTCAAGAGCCTACTCCCTTTGACCCCTCGCGCTGGCAGGTCCACGTCGAGGAGTTTGAAAACGCCGTGAGACAGGTAATTTCTCTTGTCAATCTTGGCCTGGGTAGCTTTGCCAGTTTCAAGCAATCTCTCCTGGACCGTGCGGTAGACATCCGACGATCCGGCGAGAATCGGCTTTTCACCCGTTGTATGCGAGAACTTCGTCTTCTGGAGTCGCGTATGATGGGGCTGGAGGCATTGCTGCGGGAGGGCCCGGACGTGGAGTCTTGTCTGGTCCACCTCCGACGTTTGGAAGCTCAGGAACAGGAGGCCCGTTCCAAAGAAATTGCTGATTCGGAATCTATCGTTGATTTCTGGGTGAGTCAACAACAACAGTTAGGGGACCAAGTCGTTGACCTCAATCGCACCATGGCTCGTCTGAGAGCCGAATTGAGGCAAGCGGAGACGAATTGGAAGGGGCTTCAATCCGATGTCGTCAAGGCTGGCAAGAAGGCTGAGGAAGAAGCCCAACGTCTTCGGGCCTTGCGTGAAAAGGATGCCGCTGCCAGGTCGAGCTTTGAGGAGCGAATCAGGAAAACAGCCGAAGACAAGGCTCGGGAGGACCACGCGAGGAAGGTGGACCTGGTCAAGGAGGAGATCTCTACTTTTAGCGTGTTTGATTGAAATTTCTGCTATGTATTCCTGCTTAAGATACTCTGTTTATCTGTCTTGCTTTTGAAACTATGTCATGACTCGTGAAGTCATGATTTTGTTTAGATGTATTATCTTAAACACTGGGTGCATGTTTTGCCTTTTTGAACGAAATACTATGCCTTTCGCCATTTGCAAAAAACATAACTTTGTTCAAATGTACTGTCTAGAAGCATTTGGTGTAGCTTGTGTTCTTCCTCGTTACGTTCCTTTTGGATACAACCCCTTTAATACTCCTTTGGCACGGCCATCAGCAATCTCAGATAGTACCCCCTTCGGGCGAAAGCTTGATTCGAGTATTTATTGGTGAATTCGCCGAGAGAGTCGTATTAAACCGCCGGTGGGTTCGCTGTGGGGATTAACCTCGACTGCTGGCGAATTCGAACCGTGGGCGAATCTCTGGTGGTGACGGATTCGTTTGAAAGCGAGGTTCAGTTGTGGCGAATCTTGCCCAATTGCTGACGAATTTATGCTACAGGCGAAATCCGTATGGTTTGAGTTGGAGTCGAAAACCACATTTAATTGACGGCGGATTTGAACCGCGGGCAACACTCGCATGATGGCGAGTTCGTCTAAAGGCCCGATATCTGACTGTTGGCGAAGCTTACGCCACGCGTCGGTCGGCGGACCCGAGTGCTCGCCAACCGAGACCGTGCAGGCGCATTTAACGCTCATTTATTGGTGAAGTGACTGATCGTTCTGCCTCCTGCTTAATCCGATCGGTCTATTTGGTGTTTCGAGAGTAGCCTTCAATGGCGCTGAGTTCGAAGCGTCGCAGAGCGTTCGGACCGCTTGATGGCTTGGGGTAATGAATCCCAACCGTTGGATCTCTTGGTATATACTTCCGCACTTGCCATCCTTTGGCCAAGTCTTGACTGCTTCGAGCGAAATCTGCTAGAAAAGAAAAGAAAACCTCTCCCCTTCATGGCCTCCTCTCCCGATCATAGTGACGGCGAAGGTGTCGGCTCCTCTGCCACCGTTGTGAACGTTGGCGCTCCCCCTGCCGCCCCGGTGAGCCCGGTCCAAGAATACCCCATTCCGGACCCTGTGGCTCACCCCGCTTTCGTGCCGCTCAAAGAATTGGTGGATTTGGTGCACAGGTGTGCCCTAGCCGTCAGCGTGGGAGGCGAGCGATACTACGATTCGCTCCCCTTGGTAGAGAGGCGTCTGGAGGCGGTCCGCCGTGCGGGCGATGACTCGCTCACACAGCGATGTGAGCGAGAGCTCGAGCTCGTGGAGGGGTGGATGTACCGCCTCGAGGAACTGGCTCACGAAGATCTTTCCAATGAGTCGCCGCTTCCCCCGCTGCACTTCCTGCTTGGGCGCAACGAGCGGGCGAAGTGTATCCAGGCGAAGGAGGCTGAACTCAGACGTCTGAGAAAGCGGCACCAAACGGTAACGGACCGGATGGACGCTTACTTGGACCGGGCTTTCCACGGGGATGCCGGCACTCTTCGTGGCGAAGCGAAGCTGCAGGAGCGTTCGCGCGAGTTAGGGAGGCTCGGCGAGGCTGCCAGGGAGGTTGAGAAGGCACTGGAGCTCCTTCGCAAGGAGGAAGAGGACAGCCAGGCGGCCCTAGCCAGGCGGCAGCAGGAACGAAAGGAGAAGGCGAAGATCAGCCGTGCGGCGGAGCGAGCCGCGATCAAAGCTAAGATCGGCTCCTTTAGTCTACTAAAGTTCCTGTGATGGCCCCCGCTCCCTTCTCTTTCCCCCTTTTTTTTTTGTTTTGTCATTTGTCAACTCAGTTGGTGCTCCAAGCACCACAACTTGAAAAACTTATGCTTGTAAACTTTGGCCTGTAATGGCCTTAAGCCTTTGTTTATTGCTGTTTCGTATGCACAGTTTCCTTTTCTTTTCGATTGTGTTGTTCTGGTATTTGAGTTGAACTTGGTGAGCTTCTGACCGTTCCGTTCTGAACTTAGTCATTTCGGACTCTTGTTCTACTCTCGGTCGCTCACAGCGTGGGATCGGGTTGATCCCGATTTCCGCGTTGTAGCTCCCGTGAGATCGAGAGAGTAACGCTCGGCTTGCAGTAGGGAACAGCCGTTCGCTGCTGCGGTCGAGTGGAGGACTCAATTTCGACCTGCCACTCGGCAAGCTGTCGCTTGAGGATTTGGCAGAGCTGTTGTCTGCCGAACTGCTCTTGACAGTGGTCGTCGTCTGAATAGGCGGCGACAGATGATAATCGAATCGTCAGAGGTGTAGGAATGTGACGCTCGATTCTTGTAGGGACCCTCGCGTGGTAGGCCGCTACCCATCAGTTACCCTAAGGGGATGTTAGGATAGCTGGAATAGGCCGAATAGTTCAGGGACGTAGGAGTGTGACTATTCGACAGAAGTAATAACACGTCGCGTGGTAGGCTATTACTCAGGCTATGTTATTCGCTGGAATAACGGCGCCAACCATCAGAGGTGATCATTAACCTGATGGGGGTTTTGTCACGATGGGAGTGACTGTGGGGGAACTTACCACTCTTATGGAGGGGATTGGTAAGTAGATTGTGTCAGAGGTTTAATGTTAACGTGACAGAGAATGTCGTGATTGGAACGACTTTGAGGACCCACCATCCCTTGGAAGAGGATTGGGGAGTTGATTTTGTCAGAGGTTTAATGTTAACATGACAGGGAATGTAGTGATTGGAACGACTTTGAGGATTCGCCATCTCGCTGGAGAGGATAGGCGAATTGAATGGGTTTGTCGTGGTATGAACGACCTTAGTGGATCCGCCCTCCCATTGGGTGAGATAGGCGAATTGGGTTTTGTCGTGGCATGGACGACTTTAGTGGATCCGCCCTCCCATTGGGTGAGATAGGCGAATGGATTCCGCCAGGAGCTTTCGTCAGAGCGGGTAGAGTAGGGACAGTTTAACCTCATATACCAGTTGGAGGGTTTGAGAACCAGTTTATACTCATGTACTTGTGGGAGTTTGTGAAGAAGAACTAAGGGTAGTACTTCTTCAAGTATTTGCCGTTGATAGGCATCATGATCTTGTCGCCGTTGGGCTTGACGAGGCGATAGGCGCCATTTGAATAGACTGTTTCTATTACGAATGGCCCTTCCCACTTGGATTGGAATTTACCCTTCTTCTTGGAGGTGAGAATCATTGGTCGGCGAACAGCTAACACCAGCTCTCCTTCCTTGAAGGCTCGGCGTCTGACTTTTTTGTCGAAAGCCTTAGCCATCCGCGCTTGATAGAACTCAATGTGCTGTTGAGCTTCTAATCGTTTGTCGTCCAACGCCTCGAGCTCGGTGAGTCGTTGTCGGTGGTTGTCTTCCACCGTCATCCCTGCTGCCAAGGCGACGCGGAGAGATGGAATTTGGATTTCTAATGGTAATATGGCCTCACAGCCGTATACCAATGAATAGGGCGTGTGGCCAGTCGGTGTGCGAACCGTTGTGCGATACGCCCACAAGCTTTCGCCAAGTTTCTCGTTCCAGTCACGTTTGCTGGTTGAGGTCAACTTGGTTAAAATCTTGATGATTGTTTTGTTGAAGGCCTCGGCCAAGCCATTTGCTGATGGGTTATAGGCCGTGGAGGAGAGGTTCTGCATTCGGAACTTGTCGCAGAATCTGGTGAATGCATGACTGACAAACTGGGTACCATTGTCATGGATGATACGTCGTGGCACGCCATACCGGTAAATGACGTGGTGTTTGATGAACTTAATTACGTCGTTGGTCTTGACTTCTCTCAAGGGGACCGCTTCGGCCCATTTAGAGAAGTAGTCGGTGATCGCGAGAATGAAGCGATGACCTTTCGCCGATGGTGGGGATATTGGTCCGACTATGTCCATCCCCCACGCCTCGAAGGGCCACGAAGCCTTTGTTGGGTGCAGGTCTTCAGGTGGTTGATGCATGTAGTTGGCGTGAATCTGGCACTCGTGGCAGCGCTTTGCGTAGGCGACGGCGTCTTGCACCATCCCAGGCCAGAAGTAGCCTGTCCTTCGTAGGCGATCCCAAAGTTTGGGTCCGGGTTGGTGAGCTCCGCCGATGCCGTCGTGGGCCTCGCGTAGAGCATCCTGTGCTTCCGCTTTCGAGAGACATCGAAGCAACAAACCGTCGTATGACCTTCGATACAACGTCTTGGTGGTCGAGTCATAGTAGAATCTCGTAGCACGTCTCCGGACTGACTCTCGCTCCTTCGCATCCTCGGGTAATACGCCGTAAAGGACGTAATCGATGATCGGGAGACGCCAGTCTTCAGCACTGGGCTGATCTGAGACTTGATGTGTGGCGTTTACTTCTGGAGCGTCTTTCAGCCGAAAGGGCTTCCTGCTCGCCACTGTGACCGATTGGATTGTTCCGAATGGTTGAGCCAAGTTGGCCGCCAAAGAAGCCAAGGCGTCTGCATGTGTGTTCTTGGAACGTAGCACATGCTCAATGTGGAAATTCTCAAACGATTCCACTAGCCGGGCAGCCGCCCTGTGGAGTGGGATCAGGTCTTCGTTTCTAACCTCGTATTCGCCGGTCATCTGTTTGACGATGAGCTGGGAATCGCCGTAAGCTTGGAGGTGCTTTATTCCTAGCTCTTTAGCCAACTCGAGTCCGAAGAGTAATGCGTTGTACTCGGCTACATTGTTGGTACATGGCTCTGTCAAAGAGAAAGCTCGTGGTAGTACGTGGTTGTGCGGGGAAGTGAGGACCACCCCCACTCCCGCGACAATAGAGCCATCCGGGGCTGCGCGAGACGCGCCGTCGAAGAACATCTGCCACACATCCGGTAACGAGGTTACGTTGACCTCAAGTGGTTCGTCCGGCAAGTCTTCAAATAAGTCAGTTTTTGTTCCCAGTGGGTGACTGGCCATGAGATCGCATATGGCCTGCCCCTTGACCGACTTCTGGGGCATGAAGTGAATGTCGTACTGGGAGAGCAGAAGTGCCCACCTGGCTAAACGCCAATTTAATGCCGCAGGTTGCGTCATAAAGACTCGAATGGGATTCATTCGTGAGATGACGTGGATCGTCTGGCCAACCAGGTAGTGTCGCATCTTTTGGATGGCGAACACCAAGGCCAAACATTCTTTCTCAACCATCGGGTACCGTTGCTCGGCGCCTTGCAGGGTCCTACTGAGGTAGTAGATGCCTTGCTCGTGGCCGGCATCATCGTTTTGTGCCAAGAGAGCACCCAGAGAGTGCTCCATGGCCCGAATATAGATGAGAAACGGTTTCCCTGAAATCGGTGCAGCGAGGACCGGCGGATTTGAAAGGTAAGCCTTGATGTCCTCAAAGGCCTGCTGGCAAAGCTCGTCCCACACGAAGGAGGTGCCTTTCTTCATAAGCTTGGAGAACGGCTGACACTTGCCTGAAAGATTCGAGATGAATCTTCAGATATAGGCCAATCGTCCCTGGAGGCCTCTCAATTCCTTGAGGTTCCGGGGTGGTCGAAGCTCTTGGATGGCTCGCACCTTGTCTGGATCAATTTGGATCCCTTTTGTCGTGACGACGAAACCGAGGAACTTACCACTAGTCATCCCTAAGAATGATTTCGTGGGGTTCATCTTGAGCTGGTGAGCCCTCATGAGTTCGAACATTGTCCTCAAATCTTGAAGGTGGTCGCCGTGGTGGCGACTTTTTACGACGAGATCGTCCACATAGCATTCCACCGTCTTTCGCAGGTGCTGTCGAAAGATCGTGCTCATGGCACGCTGATAGGTTGCGCCGGCATTCTTGAGTCCAAAGGGCATGACCGTGTAGCAGTACACCCCCATGGGAGTTCTGAATGAGGTGTGTTTTTCGTCCTCGGGGTGCATTTTGATTTGATTGTACCCCGAGAAACCGTCCACGAAGGACATCCTCTCGAATCCGCACGTGTTGTCAATGATGACATCCGTGATGGGGAGGGGAAATTCGTCCTTTGGGCACGCAGAGTTGAGGTCTCTGAAATCGATGCAGATGCGGATCTTACCGTTTTTCTTTAGCACTGGAACAATGTTAGCCACCCAATCGGGGTGTTGTTCTTCTCTGACGAAGCCGGACTCGATGAGCTTCTTTACTTCAGCCTCGATCGCCTCCATGATCTGAGGGCGAAACCGCCTTTGCTGCTGCTTGACTGGCTTGGCGTCTGGGCTGATGTTGAGGCGATGTGTGGCGATCCGCGGATCCAAACCAGGCATGTCCTCGTAATTCCACGCGAAGACGTCGATGTATTCCCGTATGAGGGCGATGAGATCCTCCTTTTCTTGAGGAGGCAGGCTACCACTGATGAATATGGGCTTGGGACTTTCGTCAGTGCCCATGTTCACTTGAAGGATTTCGTCCTCAGTGGGCGGTTCTCGCTGCTCGAAGCGACTACTCCACTGGGCGTTAACATGGCGATCCCATGTCTCGTCATAGAGTGGGAGCTGTTCATCTGTCGCCATCTCGGCAGGGTCCATTGTAGCCAT
>BQKN01055116.1:0-13902 GCA_022839385.1 Asparagus kiusianus | reverse complement strand
AACAGCAACTTTTACCGGAAACAAGCTGGCGACCACAGTGGGAGCCACCGATCACGCTGCCGAGATCGGAGTGACGCAACCGGCCTTCAAGATCCGGGTGAATGAAGAGGTCGAGTACGAGTTCGACCAGCAGAAGTATGAAGAGTACCTCTCCTCCTCCTCCTCCAGATCTGCATCTCCGCATCGGCGCAGGAAGAACCCATCTCCAAAAAGGGCTTGCGGGATCTCCAACTCCTCAATTCAAGACCCCGCCGTCGCTGCTGCTACACTTGCACCACACAACGGCCTTGCGTCGATCAGTGTGGTCAAGAACGTAGATCCAACAGCACCAAAGGCAATGGGTGATGCTGCTCCAACTCCATCAAAAAGGGCGATCCAAAGACGCCGCCAACGCCTCGCTCAACAGCTCGCCAGGGCTAAGGAGTCGAAAGATGGAGTGCGCTATGCAGAGGATCTGAAGTCGAGGCAGCGGCAAGAGCAACGGCAAGCAATCAACCTCCCCTCCAAATCAGAAGCAAACGAGTGGATCCGAGTCAAGAGGAACCGCTCCACGCTCGAGGAGCGAATCAAGAAGCGCCGCGCTCTACTTGCACACGCCCGACTCCTCCTAAAGAAGGCAGAGGAGATGCAGCAAGGAACGGTGGTCAAAACACCGTCTACAAGCAAAATGGTGTGGGTACGCAAAACAAACCCAACACCTCAAACCAAGAAGGGCAAGATTATCGCCCAGAGTTCAACCAAATCAGAGCATACTCCTCCTGTACCGGCACCCTCAACAGAGCCAGGTAAAAAAGGGGATCATTCAAGATCCCAGGTTCCTTTGACGAGTCGCCTCGGTCCCCTACCGGAGAACCGGGGAAGAATACCCGTCAAAGAACGGCTGGGACCATTGAAAGGTCCCCAAATTAAAAACCAGACTGGGGGTGGAATCAATCCCCCCAAGAATATTGACAAAGGGAAAGCCCCTATCACCGACCGCACTGAATTGCGAGTCGAGCTGAAAGAGCCCGTTCGGTTTCTACGCTCTCAAAAGCGTAAAATTGAACGGGCCACTCTTGAAAAATCTAACCAATTTTTGCATTCCCAAAGGGAAACACACTCGTCTGAGGATGAGCGTGTTATACCGAGGGACATCCACCAGCACTCCGTAGGTTGCTCCAGCTATCAAGCTGATGAGCTGTACTACAGGGCTGGGGGTGTAGAAAAATCTCGAAAGAGGTACATGCAGGATATGGAGTCCCACTGCCCGTGTGCCAACATTATCAAGGCAGTGCTGTCCGAATGTTGCTGTGCTCAAACCCCAACAAGAATCTCGGTGTTCGAGAGACTCTCCAAGCCGAAGCGTTTCCACAAGAAGAAATCGCTCCGCCGAGAGGATGAATACTCGAAAGTGTCAGTCAACATGACCGGCAGAGGGGGATCAACACCACGTCTCAACTTGGATCAGCTTGCCGAGGCATCCCGATGCATGACATGGTTGCGGTCGGGAACCATCAAACGAAACAATTACCCAAGAGTACACAAGGGACTTTCCCTAGAAGAAGAAGAATTAGATGCTGATTCTGATACCTGCTCCGCCGTCGCATCCGACGACACAACTTCAAGTGCGGGCCAACCTTACGAATCGCTCATGATCAGTGCCGAACAGGTGTCGAAGATACTTGAAGAAGCCCTGGCCAAGCAAAAGGAGAGCTTCAAATTTGAAATGGAGATGGCCATGCAGCGAATGAGGGAGATGCACGATCAACAGACCGCGGCGATGACGGCTCACCAAGGAGAACCGAGTCAACGCAATCCAGAGGAGCATGAACGGGAAGGGGATAATGTCAACGTCCCTCCTGTCAACACCAGCAACGGGGGTGGTCCCGCAGAAGATAATGCCCAAGAGGACCACGCCCCCTCTCCCAGAAGCCACTCGAAGACCGAGACGAGTGAGGACAGGAAGATGAAAGATCTGGAGAGCAAGATCAATGCATTGATGAATGCTCAGGAGGTAAAAAGGTCTGGTATACCCTGCCCCTATCCAAGGGAGTGGGAATCGATCCCATATCCGGCAAAGTTTAATCTGATTAACTTTACGCCGTTTGATGGGAAGGGTTCCCCTACCCAACATTTAATCTATTTCAAGTCTCATTTAGGAATTATTTCCGGAAATGAGCCCCTCATGGTGCGGTCATTCGTCGGCACTCTTCGCGGAGCTGCCTTCGATTGGTATCGCCGTCTCAAGCCCGGAAGCATCAATGGCTGGGATGACATGGAGGACATGTTTTTAACCAACTTCTTTGATGATGACACCGAGATTTCGATCGGCACGCTGTTCGATGAAAAACAAAAGAACGGCGAGACGGTTGAAAACTTCGTGAAGAGATTCCGTAACAAGGCTATGAATTGCAGGGATCCGGTCAGCGAGGATTTCATCCTCGAGACTTGCCACAACAACCTCACGCTCGACATCCTCGAAGCCATGGGAATGGCGCCGTCCAAAACCTGGAAGGATTTGAAGATGAGAGGAGAGCGAGCCGAACGATTCCTCAAGAGAAAGAAAGCGGAGAGGGGGCAAATTCCCAACAATACCCCGCAACCAAATTTTACCCCCAATGGTAAAGGGAAGGCGCATGCGAATGCGGTGGTCGCAAATCAAGTCTTTGAAGTGCAAACACAACCGCAACAGCCGCAGCAGCCACAGCAGCCGCAGCAGCAACAACAGAGGGCGCCTCAACAACCCAGGTGGCAACAGCAGCCCCAGAAGCAAAAGGTTGGGGAGCCGAGGTTCCCAAAGGTCTACTCATTCAAAGAGGATGAAATCCCGGGTATTTTCAAATACCTCGTGGAGAACAACAAGATCAAGCTGCCGCCGATTCAGGATCAAGAAGATGCCAAGAGGGTCAACGATCCGAAATACTGCGCATTCCACCGAGCGGTGCACCATCCTACCAAGGTGTGCTACGCTCTCAAAGATAAAATTCAGGCTCTAATTGATGTTGGGGTTATCACCATGAAGCAGCCCAAAGAGAAGAAGGTGGGCGCAAATACCGTGTCCATTAGCTTTGGATCTGTTCCCTCGAGTTGGTTCCAACACGAGTCGGTGATCAAAGCGGCGGTGAAGACGGTGAACGATGATCCACACCGGCAGCGCCAGAAAGGGCTTGTGCCACACACAGCCCCAAATGGCGAGATCTTGTGGGTTCATCCGGATTTGATCACAGATGAGCAATGGGCCGGGACCTCTTCCACAAAGAATAAGAAGAAGTCGAAAAGGAAGGGCAAATCCTGTTACGGGGCCTCTGCTATACCGGGGGTCGATGACGACAAAATTCCGACCTTCCCGCTATCTGAAGACGAGCAAGAAGCTTTTGCAACCCGAAGCGGGAATGAGTATCATTTCAAGTATCCGGATGCTACTGAGCAGTTGGGTACCAAAACCCCACCTTCCAAGACTCTGGCAGAACTAGGGATTGCAGCAATTCCCCCAACGCCAGCAGCCACGGAGGAAATCCCGCAGAAGGATAAAGGAAAAGAGCCTGTACGTCAAGAAGCTCAGAACCCGAGGCCGCCTCGATTCAATCATCCAATTGGACGAGACAAACCGGGGAATACAAGCTCTCCACCTCATTTCGACATTATGGCGCAATTGGCCAACATCCCGGCCAGGATAACTCTATACGAGTTGCTGCGGTTGTCGAAGGATACACGGAAAGCGCTACAGGAAGCCTTAAGTGATTCGGAAGCATTCTTGACTCGGATCAAACCATCTTCCGAAGAACCAGAGTCCTCAGCTCAACAATGCAACTTGGCGGCACATCACTTCCCCTGCATCTCTTTCACCAAGGAAGATATGCAGACGAAGAATTCAAATCATGATAGGCCGTTGTACTTCACCGGGCATATTGGCTCCAGCGTTGTCAACCGGATCCAAGTCGATCCGGGTTCCGCTGTTAGCATCATGCCATTCCGATTGATGCATCATCTTGGTATCCCGACTAGCAAATTAGCGTCCACTGGCACGACAATCTACGGATTCAACACCAGCGGGTCTAGGCCCTTGGGGAAGATCCGAATTAAGTGCCAGATCGGGGATTTGAAGTCGGAGGTCACATGCTATGTGATTGACGCGGAAACTTCCTATAATTTGCTGTTGGGTCGGCCTTGGATCCACGGTAACCTTATAGTCCCGTCAACTCTGCATCAGTGCTTCAAATATGTGGGCACAGATAATGAAGTCAAGACGGTGGTCGCGGATAAGCAACCGTTCAAGGGATTGGAGAATTATTTCACCGATTCCCTTTTATACGGCGCTGAATCCGATACTGAACCATCGGCCCAAGGAACGGACAGCGGAGATGAAGCTGATACCGAACCAGGGCTTGATTATGATGGCGGTTTTGTTTTAAACGACATTGTACCCATTGTAATCAATCTTGACGATGATGAATCATCGGAAGATAGTTGTAATTGGCAACTTGCCGAAGAACTATCAATAAACGATGATTTAGAGTACTCGACGGGTCTCGATGATATCACTAACGAACTCTATGCTAACCCTGATTTGTATATGCCTCTTCAATCATTTTGTTTGACGAAGAAACAGGTACACGACCCTTGCGGAACAACGCTCATCATCCCCGCAGGGATTGGGGGTGGAAAGGAGGTCGTCTACGGCAAAGGAAGAGCATCTCCGATACCCGACCATTTCTTGGAAGAGGAAGATGACGACGATAAACCAGCCCGTCATCTATCCAAATACGATGCGAAAGCGCGCAACATGATGGAAATGCATGGCTATGACTTCAAGATCGGAGAGGGTCTTTTCTTTGGTCGAGGTCCACGGGTTCCACCCCGGATGGCCTATGTACCGAAGGGAAAACCCGATAATTACTATCGCCACAAAAGAGGGCTAGGCTACGTCTCATCAGATGATGAGTGTGGCTGGCAAATCATCGACCAGATTGCTAACAAGACTAGGAAGGGATATTCTTCCGACTCTTCGGGTTGGGATTCCGACGCTAGTCTTGGTGAAGTGTTCAAGAAGCTAATGTCGAACATGACTACGGTCGATCCAGCGACAATGGAGGAAGATGATGAGATGCAGACATGGGAAGACCCGTGGGTTCATCACTTAAACATGCAATATGGCGACCGGTTCGAGCAGAGAGAGCCTCCTACCGAAGACCAAGTCGTTCAGGTGAATATGGGCAGCGAAGAAAATCCGAAGCCAATATTCATCAGCGACAGCCTCCTACCTGAAGAGAAGGAGGAGTTGATTTCTCTTATCCGGGAGTACATCGACGTGTTCGCCTGGAATTATGAAGACATGCCAGGTCTCGACCCAAACGTAGCAGTGCATCGTCTCAACATCAAGCCGGAGGTCAAACCAGTCAAACAACAACAACGACGGTTTCGTCCGCAAATGATGGAAGCGATCGAAGCTGAAGTCAAAAAGCTCGTTGATTCGGGATTTATCCGAGAGGAGCAACATCCCGAATGGCTTGCCAATATTGTTCCGGTCCTAAAGAAGAACGGGAAGATCCGGATATGCATTGACTTCAGGGACCTCAATGCTGCTTGCCCAAAAGATGACTTTCCTCTCCCCATCACGGATGTTATCATCGACAACACGTGCGGGTTTGAGAGGATGTCCTTTATGGATGGTTTCTCTGGTTACAACCAGATAAAAATGCATCCAGATGATGAGAAGCACACCGCATTCAGAACGCCTCTCGGTGTCTTCTGCTACACAGTCATGCCCTTCGGCTTGAAGAATGCAGGTGCTACATATCAGCGAGCTATGTCGAAGATCTTTCAGGAACATCTCCGAAAGACCGTCGAATGCTACGTGGACGATCTGGTCGTGAAAAGTCGTGATAAGAAAGATCACATCAAAGACTTGAAGACCATGTTCGATTTGATGCGGGCCCATCAATTGAAGATGAACCCAACCAAGTCTTTCCTCGGAATGTCCAGTGGCAAATTCCTGGGATTCGTCGTCACCACCAAAGGTATTCACATTGATCCGGATAAAGTGAAGGCGATTAATGAATTGCAACCTCCGAGGAACCTCAAAGAACTCAGAGGACTGCAAGGACGATTGGCTTATATCCGTCGGTTTATCTCGAACCTCTCGGGGAAATGCCAACCGTTTTCCAGGCTCACAAAGAAGGGCGTGTCATTCGTATGGGACGAGGCCTGTCAAAAGGCGTTCGAGAGTATCAAAGAATATCTCTCGAAACCTCCCGTACTCGTTGCACCGAAATCGGGCAAACCGTTCTTGATTTATGTCAAGGCGACGAGCCACTCATTAAGTGCATTGCTTGCACAAGATGACGATAACGGTCACGAGCAGGCGGTGTATTACTTAAGCCGAACCATGGTAGGCGCAGAATCTCGATATCCCATGATTGAGAGAGAGTGCCTAGCCTTAGTGTTCGCCATCCAGAAGATGCGGCATTACTTGGTTGGACAAACCATTTACGTCATCTCCAAAGTTAACCCGGTCCGAGTGTTCATGACTCAACCGGCTTCCATGAGCTGGCGATTAGCAAAGTGGGCTTTACTCTTGTCCCAATATGATCTGCACTTCAAACAGCAGAAGTCAGTAAAAGGGCAAGCCATCTGTGATCTCCTGGCATCTAATCCAACTACGGACGCCGCCGAGATATACGACGACCTACCTGATGAAACCCACGAAGTCAACGCAACTTCACACCAACAAGTATGGCGTTTGTACTTCGACGGCGCTTCACGAGCAGCTAATGCCGCAAGTACTCCTGGATGTTCTAAGGTCTCCTCCGGAGTTGGAGTGGTCTTAGTTTCCCCAGGAAAACATGTGATGCCTCGAGCCTACTCATTAACTGAGCCGTGCTCGAATAACGTAGCAGAGTATAACGCACTGATTATAGGACTCAACTTTGCCAAAGAGCTGGGGGTTGAGTATCTCGAAGCTTTCGGTGATTCTCAACTGATAGTCAAACAAGTCCAAGGGGAGTACGAAGTCCGAAGTCAGGATTTAATTCCTTATCACAAGATGGCGGTGGAGCTAGCGGAGTCGTTTGAAGGATTCTTCATCGAGCACGTTCCGCGGTTGCAGAACACCTACGCAGATGCGTTAGCAGCTTTAGCTGTATCCCTGGCACAGCCACCCGGGACAGAACAATTTGTCACGATACGAACTCACCAACTCTTAGTGCCACTTTATGATGAAAATGGCAGGGAAGAAGAGGTTCAGGAGGCGCACACAACTCAGGCTGAGTTTGAGCCCCGGGATTGGCGATTCCCCATCATCGACTACGTCCTACATGGAATCTTGCCAGAAGACGTGAAGGAGAGAGAGTCGATCAGACGAAGAGCTCCAAGATTCTACTATAATACGGAGAATCGAACGCTATACCGCAGGGGGTATGATGGCATGCTGGCACGTTGCCTATCAACCAAAGAAGCTGAAGAAGTGCTTAAAGAGGCACATGAAGGAGAGTGCGGCGCGCACCAACCTGGTCCCAAGCTTTATGATCGCATCAGGAGAATGGGATACTTTTGGCCCTCCATGATGCATGAGGCAATTGTATACGCCCGGAAGTGTCACGCGTGTCAAGTACATGCGAATTATATGCATCAACCTCCGGAGCATCTGCATCCTTCGGTTACGTCGTGGCCGTTCGAGACCTGGGGAATGGACATTGTTGGTCCTATAAATCCCCCTTCGGTTAAAGGCGATCGGTTCATCCTGGCGATCACTGACTACTTCTCCAAATGGGCTGAAGCAGTTCCACTCAAAGAAGTCAAGACGAGCAACGTCATTGCATTCATCAAGCACCATATCATCTACCGGCATGGTGTTCCAAGACGAATCATACATGATAATGGTCCCCAATTTATCAGCAACGCCTTCATAAGGTTCTACGAAAAGTTCAAAATTCAGGACATCTCGTCAACAGCCTATAACCCCACAGCAAACGGGTTAGCTGAAGCCTTCAACAAGACTATCATAAAGCTCTTGTCAAAGCTTGTGAAAAATAACAAGCGAGATTGGGATGATAAGCTCGGCGCAGCTCTGTGGGCCTATCGTACCACGGTACGTACACCGACCGGCGCAACCCCGTACTTATTGGTGTATGGATGTGAAGCCGTTCTCCCTCTAGAAGTTCAAATTCCATCTCTTCGGATCGCTCTTGCAACCCAGATGACGACCGAAGAATAGCATCAGAAGCGCCTCGAAGAACTCGAGATGCTCGATGAAAAGCGCCTGGAAGCTCAACAGCACATCGAGTTTTACCAAGCCAGAATTTCTCGGGCCTTCGACAAAAAAGTTCGACAAAGGAGTTTTAAGGAAGGGGATTTGGTCTTAACCGAGAAACGCCCTATGATCCTCAACTCCAAGAAGAAAGGCAAATTTGAACCCAAATGGGAAGGACCGTTCGTAGTGGAAACAGTCTACTCGAACGGCGCCTATCGTCTAGTCACCAAAGATGGTGATCGGCTCATGATGCCAATAAATGGCAAGTTTCTGAAGAGATACTATCCTTAGTATCCTCAGAAGAATTGAGGTACCGGGAAGTTCCCGGAAGAATACCACATCGGGGTATTCTTAGGGATAACCCGGTCGCTGATGAGCAAGAAATCAATATTCGAATTCCGAATATTCTTGTTTGTCAGAATTTAACTCTCACAAGCACTCTTTTGCTGAGATGAGATCCAACCATTCGATGGATTAATCTTTCCTCACAAAACTTTCAGTGGTTTCTGACTACTCATAGTCTCCACCACACAATTCCAGCTTGGTCAAACCTTACTACAGTTAGGGCCAAAGCCAAATTCCCCTCTCGATTCCGTCAATGAACGAGAGGTCCACAAATCGAGCGATCAAACCTTCTTTCGGTTATGATCATTCTCACACTCCCCACTTGGTCAAACATTACTACAGTTAGGACCACAACCAAAATCCCTTCTCGATTCCTTCAATGAACGAGAGGTCCAATGTCAAATCGAATGACCAAACCTTACGACAGTTAGGGTCGTTTGAACCTTTCGATTCGATAACCAAACCTTACGACAGTTAGGGTTATCCGAATCTTTTCGATTCTCGGAGTGGAGATCCCACTCCTAGTTTCACCTGTCGGATTCTGGGGGTGGAGATCCCACCCCGAGTTTCCTTTCCTGCTGAAGATAGAATATAAAATTCTTCCTCTTCAGAGTCAAATAACCAAACCTTACGATAGTTAGGGTCGTTTGAACCTTTCGATTCGGTAACCAAACCTTACGACAGTTAGGGTTATCCGAATCTTTTCGATTCTCGGAGTGGAGATCCCACTTCTAGTTTCACCTGTCGGATTCTGGGGGTGGAGATCCCACCCCGAGTTTCCTTTCCTGCTGAAGATAGAATATAAAATTCTTCCTCTTCAGAGTCAAATGACCAAACCTTACGACAGTTAGGGTCGTTTGAACCTTTCGATTCGATAATCAAACCTTACGACAGTTAGGGTTATCTGAATCTTTTCGATTCTCGGAGTGGAGATCCCACTTCTAGTCTCCCACCTTTTCCTCTGTCTTTGCTTTCAGAAAAGACGGAGATGAAGTCAACACCTAACACGTGTTGCTGGGTAGTCTTTCCCGTGAGAAAGACGAAGTCTATGTATTCAAAATCGTAGCACCTTTTCCTCTGTCTTTGCTTTCAGAAAAGACAGGGATGAAGTCAACGCTTGACCGGCGTTGCCGGGTAGTCTTTCCCGTGAGAAAGATGAAGCCTATGTATTCAATATCATAGCAGTAAGTCTAAGAGAAGCAATTTTCTTAGCACAACGTCACATGCGGAACGAATTTAGATAATTCGCATGCTAGCCCGATTCAAACGGCAATCGGTAAAGGCAAGTCAAACCCGTTGAAGGCTGGGGGTTTGCCAAAAATCCCAAAGTTAGTGCCTAACACGCATTGCCGGTTAGTCCCTAACCGTAAAAAGGGACAAAAGCCCACATATTCCACATTGTGGCAGGTTGTTATTAATAACACCATAATCCGGGCTTCACACGCACGGGGAAATTTATCCCGAATCCTAAGTAGGGATAAGTCATCGCCTAATACGCGGTGCAAAGTGCCCTTTTTCCATAAAAAGAAAATGATGAATGACAGAGTTTACGAATTCAAAGTCATAACATTAAGGGCTGGGGGTGTACCAAAACATCCAGAGAAAAGCGAATACAGAGTTCTAGTGATAGATCAAGCCAAATGAAGATACAAGAAAACGTCTCAAATCAGATCTAGCAAACTGAAGGAGGCAAGCTTAGCCTTAGCAGCGGCAATCTTCTTGGCGTGTTCCGCTCGAACCCTCTCCCCTTCCTCCTTCTGAAGCTTGTCGTAAGCAAGAGCGGCGGCAGTGTCGGCTGTTACGCCTTCTCGGCGCAATGTGCGAAGAACCTCCAACTCTCTTTGATAAGCATTCTGAACTCTGGTGCTCTCAAGCTCAAAATCCCTCAGGGTCCTCTCCCCTTGGACAGTCCTGGTGCCCGTACTATCAGCCATGGCGTTGTAAGCATCCATCTTACTCTGCAGACGAAGCTGTCGTTCATACAAGTTCGCAACAATTACTTCCTGCTCTGATATGCGTCGCGTTCGGATCTTACGCTCACGCGTCCTCTGAACCTGAGCCTCAACCACGAGCGGGGTGTCCTCATCATAAGAGTCGAGGTTTACCAACTCTTCCAAATGAGATATGAGTCCCTCTACGCAAATCAACATCGCCTCACATTGCCCTGCTAGACGAGGGCCACCCACACGCCGGATGTCCTTAAGACTGTCTTCTATGAAAAGGGGCAAATCACAGGGTCTCCCCCGTCCAGAACTGATGGCATCGACCGTCTGTTGGACGACCCGCTCTACCTTTTGGAGGATACCCCGTGCTGATTCAGAGACCGAAAAGACGGATTCTTGGTCAGACACAATTGCAGCAGCAGGATCCTTTTCCCCTTCATCATCGGATATTAGGATGATTTCGCGGCTACGACCGGTAGTCGCATGAGAAGGAAGGCTACCACCGGAAAATGCGACTGCAACGAAGCATAGGGTAAAAGGGTCAAAACATCTATCTCATAAAGGCAAGATTGCTTTCGGGGTAATTGGCGAAGACGATTTCGAGTGCCCTACACCAGGAGGACGGTATACGCCGTCACGTGAATCACGTGATAATGTATACCGACCTATAAGGTGTAAGGCAACACGAGATCGCCCTAATATACCCACAAACATGAATTGGCTAAGCAAAACAAGTCTGAAACCTTAACCCCCGCGGGAGGGGTATCGGTTCTTCCTTCATGACCCGCGAGAGGTCAATCCGGGATACAGAAAATCAAAATCCTCACCCCCATAAAAAGAAGTCGCTGGGGATGATGTCGCGGGAGCTTCCTCCTCGCTATGCGGCGGACGAGAGTGACTCCAGGAAGGTCGAGATCGGCGGGGAGACATCGCAAATCTGCAGTAAAGAGCAGTACATCAGGTACAATATATATACACGAAATATCAGAAAAGGGGAAATTAAGCACTTGGACTTGAAATCCTATAAACAAATAGGATTTTGTAGTTAAAGTCTAATTAAACCTACGAATTTCGTGCACGCGAAACGATAATCGTCGTTTCGCGGCAAATTTTGGTGAAATACCCGAAATACCCCCCGTGCTCAAGGCCAAATTCAGGTCAAGGACACGTGTGACTCGGGTCATGGTCATTATACTTGATCATCTAACATCCCGGTACCCTATAACTCTGATCAAATTTTGCAAATAAGTCCTTTTACAGAATTTGGTCAATTTTACATAAAAGCCCCTCCTCGAACTTTTGGTTTTGCATCCACGTGCCTTTACCAAAAATTCGATCAAGAGTTTGGGGTCAACACTCTCTGAATTTCATCCCCAAATTCGTGGTCATTTTGCAAATTAGACCCCAGAAAATTATATGGGCTGTTTTGCAAATAAACCCCTCCAAACAATTCCTTTAATCCTCTTGCACAAAGCACCCCCTCTCTTGAGGAAACAAACATGAACCCTAATCCCGAATTTCAATTCATGTTTGCACAAAAAACCCCCCACAAAATTTCAGCCACATTTTGCAAACAAGACCCTCAAATTTCGGCCATCACCTATTTTGCACAAAAAACCCCCAAAGTTTCGGTTCTTTGCAATAAACCCCCAAGAGTATATTACATACATAATCCCTAGCCTATTTGCAAGCATAAAAATGCAAATTTTACAAAGGAATAGGAGGATGGAGGGAGAGAACTTACCAAATCAAGTGGATTTTCCCTCGAGCTCGGAAGTGGAGGCCAAGACCTTCGTTTGGAAGAGGAGGCGATTCCGGCAAATGGGTACCCGACAAAATCCCGAAACTTTTGAGGGAATGAGGAGTTCTCAAGATCAAATCAATGGAGGAAAGAAGATTGGGGAAGAAGAAGACCAAAAACCGAAAATAGGGGGGGGAATACTCGGTTTTGGAGTTTGGCAAAAGGGGGGGAGGTTTTCTCTTTTTGAAATTCAAACAAAGGAGGGGGGGACCATGTACAAGTGGACAAAGAGACGAAAAGAGGGGGGGACCAAATAGAGGAACCAAGACACCCCTAGGGGTGTCTCGGCAAAACCGAGACACCCCCAAGGGTGTCTCGGCATTGCCGAGACACCCCATGGGTGCCTCGGCTATGTCGAGGCACCCCGGGGTGTTTCGCCCGGGTTCTTGGCTGCTACACAGTGTTTCGTCCCCCCGGACAGCGTTTTAAGCCCCTGAATGATTTTTTCGATCCCCCGATGTTCATTTTCATCGCCGGCGATTGAGGATACGGTTGAATTACAAAAGTCAACCCAAGCGGTTCCTAAACCCTAAGGCGGACGCCGGTCAACGCGTAGCCTTAGGTCAACGCCGGACAGCGCGTTGCGACAGAAGTCAACACGTGGCGACGAAAGTCAACATGTGACGACAAAGGTCAACCCAAGCAGTTCCTAAACCCTAAGGCGGACGCCGGTCAACGCGTAGCCTTAGGTCAACGCCGGACAACGCGTTGCGACAGAAGTCAACACGTGGCGACGAAAGTCAACACGTGACGACAAAAGTCAACCCAAGCGGTTCTGAAACCCTAAGGTGGACGCCGGTCAACGCGTAGCCTTAGGTCAACGCCGGACAACGTGTTGCGACAGAAGTCAACACGTGGCGACGAAAGTCAACACGTGACGACGAAAGTCAACCCAAGCGGTTCTGAAACCCTAAAGTGGACGCCGGTCAACGCGTAGCCTTAGGTCAACGCCGGACAACGCGTTGCGACAGAAGTCAACACGTGGCGACGAAAGTCAACACGTGACGACGAAAGTCAACCCAAGCGGTTCTGAAACCCTAAGGTGGACGCCGGTCAACGCGTAGCCTTAGGTCAACGCCGGACAGCACGTTGCGACAAAAGTCAACACACGAGGATGAAAGTCAACGCGTGACGACGAAAGTCAACCCAAGCGGTTCTGAAACCCTAAGGTGGACGCCGGTCAACGCGTAACCTTAGGTCAACGTCATTCAGCGCGTTGCAACAAAAGTCAACCAAAACCCTCAAGTCAACATGATGTGACGGGGATAGCAAGTTCGAAAGTCAACTTAATGACACGAGCCAAACTTAACTCACCAGCTGTAGACTCGAGACTCCGACGATGGCCAGGCGATAAACGCAGCGCCGGTACAACTTCGGTTATTCGACAAAGCACCGGATAAACCGAAGATCGAAAGAGCCGAGAGTTGAAGCGAACCACAGGTCCCTTAGGCCGACTGAAGGCTGGACCAATCATATCCAAAGTATTCCGGTCTCTTCTATAAAAGACACGAGTCCGAAACACTTTGGAGGGGGTATCTATAGGCATCGAAAATTGCCGATAGGTCCCCACTCACAGCTCGGTGTTA
>BQKN01055110.1:0-12110 GCA_022839385.1 Asparagus kiusianus | reverse complement strand
CCCCCCCTTAAAAGAATTTCGTCCTCGAAATTCAGGAATCATATCTAACTCGCAAAAATGCTTGAAGAGCACAACAAGGGTCTAATCCAACCCGCACACATACTCATTCACACACATCCATCACTAAAATAAGCATATAGTGACATTTACACTTAACGATCTACAATGGTAATATTCTTATTCGACCCCTAACCTAACGGAACTAGTACGTCGGGCGAAAAATCCAAACAAGGAACCCCCCATGCATATACCATGTGTTCCGCAAGATTAGGAATTAGATAAAAATACCATCATTCTAGCGTTAAGTATAGGTGTCAAGGTATTCATATAAATATACAAGTAGGAATTCACGTCATAAATATTCTATTTAATTTACCTGCTCAAATAGGTGTGGGTAGTCGCGTCGCATGTCCTCCTCGTGCTCCCAAGAAGCTTCCTCCACTCCACTTCGGTTCCACCGAACTTTCACCAATGGAATCACCTTGTTTCTGAGTCTCTTGTCTTCTCTAGCAAGAATAGATACCGGGATCTCTATAGTAGTCAAATCATCCTGAAGCTCAATCTCCGGTGCATCCAACACTCGCTGCTGCTCCTCGTCATGCAAGTGCTTCTTGAGCATAGAAATGTGGAATACATTGTGTATACTAGACATAGAAGCTGGAAGATCTAGTCTGTATGACACAGCTCCAATGCGCTCCAAAATCTGAAATGGTCCAATATACCTCGGTGCAAGCTTCCCTCGCCTCCCGAATCGCTGCACGCCTTTCATAGGCGACACCTTCAGCATAACCAATTCCCCAATCTGAAACTCGAGGGGTCTTCGTCTCTTATCTGCATAGCTCTTCTCCCGACTCTGAGCGGCTAGAATCTGCTCCCTGATCAAGGATACCTTCTCAGTAGTCTGCCTTACTAACTCTGGTCCAAGCATCAAGCTGTCCTCCGGCTCGGCCTAACATATCGGTGATCTACAAGGTCTCCCATATAATGCTTCATACGGGGCCATACCGATCGTCGCTTGATAACTATTGTTATAAGCGAACTCTACCAGTGGAATATGATCCTCCCAACTGCCTTGGAAGTCAATGACACATGCCCGCAACATGTCCTCCAACACCTGATTCACCCTCTCTGTCTGACCATCCGTCTGTGGGTGGAATACACTGCTATAAGGTAGCTTGCTGCCAAATGAGTCCTGGAAACTCCTCCAAAAGTGTGAAGTGAAAACTGATCCTCGATCCGACACAATCGTGTCTGGTACTCCGTGAAGTCGAACTATCTCCCGAATGAAGATCCTCGCATAGGTCTCGGCTGTATAGGTGGTCCTCACTGGAATAAAATGTGCTGACTTCGTCAACCGGTCTACTATCACCCAAACTGAATCATTCCCCTTCTTCGACTTCGGCAACCCCACGATAAAATCCATGGAAATATCTGCCCACTTCCACTCCGGAATAGGCAAAGGCTGAAGGGTCCCTGCGGGTCTCTGATGCTCTGCCTTCACCTGCTGACAGGTAAAACATCTAGCCACAAAATCTGCAATCTCTCTCCGCATACCACTCCACCAGAAACGTCTCTTCAGGTCCTTGTACATCTTGGTAGTCCCTGGATGTACTGTGTACCGAGTACGATGTGCCTTATCAAACAACTCCCTCTTCAGCTCTGAACTAGCTGGCATGACCAACCTACCCTTCATCCGTAGGCCTCCATCTGTTCCAATGGTCCAATCAGCCTTAGGCTCTTTGGAAATCTCCTCCTTACGGCTTTGAATCCAAGAGTCCTCCAACTGTGCTCTGCCAACCCTGTCACTCCAAGATGGCTGCACTGACATAGCTCCCAAAAACGCACTGGTTCCTCCAACCTCCGGTTAAAAATCAAACTGGCTAAGAGTGATAAGATCCCTATGCAATGAACACCTCAAAGCCGCAATCCGATGTCGACGCTTCCTACTCAAAGCATCTGCTACGACATTCGCCTTCCCTGGATGATACTGAATCGCGAATTCATAGTCCTTGATAAACTCAATCCACCTCCTCTGCCTCTGATTGAGTTCCTTCTGAGAAAAGAGGTACTTCAGACTCTGATGGTCTGTGAATAGCTCGAACTGCACTCCATACAAATAGTGCCTCCATGACTTTAGTGCAAACACCACTGCTGCTAACTCCAAGTCATGAGTGGGATAGTTCTGCTCATGCACCCTCAACTACCGTGAGATATAGGCTACCACCCTCTGGGTCTGCATCAATACGCCTCCTAGGCCTGCCAATGATGCATCCGTGTACACCACGAATGTCCTGTCGCTGCTCGGAATAATCAGAACCGGCGCTGTAGTCAACTTAGCCTTCAAAATATCAAAGGCCTTCTGGCACTCCGTGCTCCATATGAACTGTACACCCTTCTTCGTAAGGTGTGTAATCGGCGTCGCAATCTTCGAGAAGTCCTGAATGAACTTCCTGTAATATCCAGCTAAACCCAGAAAGCTGCGAATCTCTGACACCGTCTTCGGTAGCTCCCAATCAAGAACTACCGTGACCTTAGCTGGGTCTACTGCTATGCCCTCTCTACTGATGACATGACCAAGAAATCTGACTTCTGGAAGCCAAAACTCGCACTTGCTGAACTTAGCATATAGCTGATGCTCCTGGAGGGTCCTCAACGCTATCCGTAGATGCTCCTCGTGCTCTGCCTCCGATCTCGAGTAGATAAGAATATCGTCGATAAAGACGATCACAAACTGATCTAAAAAGGGACAGAAAACCCGGTTCATCAAATCCATGAATACTGCAGGTGCATTGGTCAATCCGAATGGCATGACCAAGAACTCGAAGGATCCATATCGAGTAAGAAAAGCGGTCTTGGGAATATCCATCTCCCGAACCCGCAACTGATGATAACCAGAACGAAGATCAATCTTCGAGAAATACTACGCTCCCTGCAGCTGGTCAAACAAGTCATCAATCCTAGGTAGTGGGTACCTATTCCGGATTGTGACCTTGTTCAACTCTCTATAATCTATGCATAATCTCATACTACCGTCCTTCTTCTTCACGAAGAGGACCGGTGCGCCCCACGGAGAATGACTCCGGCGAATAAAACCCTGAGCTAACAACTCGTCTAACTGGGTCTGCAGCTCTCTCATCTCAGCTGGTGTCATGCGATAGGGTGCACGGGATATAGGGGCTGTGCCTGGCTGCAACTCAATACAAAACTCAACCTCTCTCACAGGAGGTAACCCAGGTATGTCCTGAAAAACATCCTAAAAATCTGAGACAACTCTAGTCTCCAATAACTCAGCTCCCTGATCCCGTCGCAGCACCTCCTCGATGTACGCCAGAAACGACTCCGCAAATCGATTGCCCTGAGAGGTGGCTACAATCATCTCGGACCCATCGGACGCTCGCAACTTGACTGTCTTCGCGAAGCAGTCAATACTAATATGGTAGGACGACAACCAATCCATACTAAGAATAACATCAAACTCGGACATATGCAATACTATCAGATCAACTATGAACTCCGACTCGTCTAAACTGACGGTACACCTCCTACACACGCTCTCCAGAAGCGATACCTCACCTAAAGGGGTGGAAACTGACAAAGGGGTGTCTAGTGGCTGAGCTACAAGCTGGAGTCTAGCCATAAATGCATGCGAGATGAAAGAATGCGAAGCTCCCGAATCAAATAGAATACGGGCGGGAAAGGAATTCACAAGGAACGTACCCTCCACAACTGCTCCGCTAGCACCGTGATCACGGGGAACCACTGCATAAACTCTGCCTATAGCTGAAGTCTGCTCAACTGCTAATGCTGGGGAGTATGGAACAATCTGCCCCTGGGGAGCCTCCTGAACTGCTCGAACCTGCCCCTCTGCCCTCTGCGTCGCTGGCGGTGCCTCAAGTCTGTTCGGCTGACCCTGTCCTCTGCCCTGCTGTCGCTGCTGCGGCTGGTTCGGGCCCTTGCCCTGCTGAGCTCCTGCTGGTGCACTACGACACTCTGAAGCCTTGTGCCCGAATTTGTGGCAGTTGAAACAAGAACCCTGGAACTTGCGCTGCTGGTGCGCTCGCTGATCCTGCTGGGGTCCCTTCTTATGAGGGCCCTGATGCTGCTGCTGGTGACCAGAAAAGCCTCTCTTGTTCTTGCCCTTATCACTACTCTGCCCTGTCTTGGTCTTCCCCTCCTTGTCCTTCTGGAACATAGAGGTCTCGATCTCCTGGGAAGTGGCAGCCTCAGCTACCTCCCTAACTGAATAAAACCTCCTCGACATGAGGTATCGTCGGAGATTTGGGCGAAGCCCAGCCAAAAACATCTGAGCCTGACGCTCTCCGGTCTGCCACATGCCCGTGAAATGCAATAGCTCCATAAACCTGCTCTCAAACTCTGCCACGGTCATGTCTCCCTGAGTCAACCAGGATAACTCGAGCTCCTTCCCAGTCCGTGCTGAGGAAGAGACATACTGTCCGTCAAAGAAGTAAATGAAGTCCTCCCATGTGAGGGTCATCCTCTGCTCTGGAGTAAACTGTAGCCGGTACCACCTCCCGGCATCTCCCTTCAGGCTATACGATGCTAATCTCTGCTTCTGCACCGGGTTCACACTGAGTATATCGAGGATACTGCTCACATCCTCTTTCCACTTGTGGGCTGCAAGAGGGTCTGGTGACCCCTGAAACTCTGGTGCCCTCATCTTCTGATATCTCTCTACCATGCGGAGCTAAGTTTCCTGCTCCGTGGCTCTAACAGGTGCTGCTGGAGGAAGAACTGCAGGCGTGACCTCTGGGGGTCTCTCTCCAACAGGAACGGCAGGTATCCCCTACTGCTGAGCTACTGGTGGTGGTGGTGTCCGTGGTGCAATGTGAGTCATCACCATCTCCTCGATAGCTGTCATCCGAGCAATAAGAGGGGCCATAAGGTCCACTAGATACTGAGGAGCCTGCTGCGGCTCGGGTGGAACCTGCTGGGGCTCGGACTGAGCTGGCTGCTGATCAGGAGGAGTCTGCTGAGAGTCTGCCTGGCTAGCTCCCCTGGTACGGGGCCTACCTCGTCCTGCCATCTCTCTCTTGATGGTAAGAAAAACAAAAGTCCATAAGTCAAACTAGACCTTTATAAATAGCGTATCATAATACAATTTTTCACAACATATAGTATTCACACAAATACTTTGAATTTATGCAAAATAGTTGTCATAAAAAAAATATTCTAAATTTTGAGATATACGCATATATCGTCCTCACTCATACTAGGAAATCCTTAGCGGACTCTACACATGAATCCTAGGAAACTCTAACCTAGCTCCACAACTCGACACAGGATGATCCTAAGGATACTGGAACTAGAGCTCTGATACCAACTGTGACGCCCTTGGGTTCACACACGGCTGCAGTCCGAGGTGAAACCATGGATGTCAAACCTGCCATGCACCACACCGTGCAGTAACACGTTTTACCATCACAATCACTATCTCTCTAGTGGAGTCAACAACAGGTGTAGGTACAAAGCAAGTGAAAAGTGAATCAACAATACTGGATGAAATGATAGAACACAATACATCTCATCAACGAAATAAACTGTAGTACATAGTCAAAGTCTGAAATGAAATAAACTGGAGTTCTTACAAGTCCCAAAATACAGTAAGTCTGAGTAAAGGAAATTAAGGCAACACAGCCTTTACAACTCTAGAATAAACTCTCAAATGTCTGACAACAACTACAGTGGAGCCAAAAGAAAAGTAATACCTAGATAAAAAATAAAGCTGAACACTAAAGTAGTCCGCTATCAACCTGCGACTCTCCGTGCTCCTGGCTCGTGACCTGAAAGGGGGAGGGACAACGAGCGTCAAAGCGCTAGCGAGCAACATCACAACCAACCCCAAGGGATAGGGCTCGTTGTATAAGAAAATACAATAATATACAATAGCATTAAATCATTATACAAACAGATATGGGTCTTAATACTTAGGGAAATACAACACGAGCATAGGTACGTCGAGCGAAATAATCCAAACAAGGAAACCCTCATGTATATACCTTGTATCTCAAATTGTAGATCCCTAAACACCAAGCCCGGAGTCTAATACATGAACAATAAAGAAAAGATAACAATCCTATTTCTAACAATAAGCATATCTATGTCAAAATCTCGTAGTTGAAATAAGTGTTATGCACAGCTCATGCCACTATCAAGTCCAACTACATAAAAAAATGTCATACTCAAATACCCAAATGTATATTATGCTCAAGGTTTAGCAAAAATTGCCCAACACGGGGTCTTTAGTCGCTTATAGTCCAACACGAGGACTTTCGTCGCTTATAGTCCAACACGAGGACTTTAGTCGCTTATAGTCCAACACGAGGACTTTAGTCGCTTATAGTCCAACACGAGGACTTTAGTCGCTTATAGTCCAACACGAGGACTTTAGTCAACTATGAAGTTACCATTAGTAATAGAGTGTCCAATCAACTCTTATACGCCTTGCTATACAATTCTAAACTTTGTATCAGGATAAAGTCATCTCACATGTATCACATATGAGTTCAATCTATATGAGTGTATACAACATGCGATTAAACAGAAACACGAAGAAAACAGGAAAATCTCGGATGAGTCGACTCATGCACTCTTATGAGTCGACTCATGCCTCGTGGGTCGACTCGTACACTGACGAGTCGACTCAGCAGAAGATAAAAGACAACAGGAACGACTTTGTGAGTCGACTCATGATTAGTCATGAGTCGACTCAACATGATGAGTCGACTCAACATGATGAGTCGACTCAACATGATGAGTCGACTCATGATAAGTCGTCAGTCGACTCATGAGCTGAAATCTGCATTTTTATGAACTGAACTTGTTCTACTCGTTCCACATCTCATTTTTTTCAAGTATACATACATCTAGCCTTCATTTTTAGACTATTACACAGTGAGAAAACATATACTGCACATGAAACAAATTCTTGTGTGTTAACACTAACATTTAAATCCCTAAACATGAAGGACAACATCAAATTAATATAAAAACTAATGTTTTTATTCTTTAAACAAAATTCCAGATCTGGGTGTTCATCAAAACTTGTTGGTGGAAGTTTTAAAAATCTGAAACGTGTGATCTTGAACTTTTCACTAATAAGAACATCATTTTATATTCGAAAATACATCTTAGGCTCAACAAAATTCATGAAAAACATTTATGAAAACATAAAAACAAGGGAGAGGAGTTTGGCGAGATGTCACTCGCCTTAGATGTGGTGGAAGACTATCCTCTTTGCTGAAATCCCAAAAGAAACGCTGAAATCCCCCTTGAAAAGCCCCCAAGATCACCAAGAACACCTAGGGTTTGAGAGAGAGGGGAGAGGCTAGGGTTTCTGAGGAGTTCTCTTCAGAAAATGGGTGATTTCGGGTGTAAAACAATATATAAGAGCCAAAGAAACCCGACCCGAAACCCACAAACCCGAACTGAAAAAGGCCAGAAAAACCCGATGAGTCGACTCATGACTTATGATGGGTCAACTCATGGTCATGGGTCGACTCATAATTTTTATGAGTCGACTCAGCAGAAGAAAAATTGAAACAGGACTTGATTTCATGAGTCGACTTATGACAGGCGCAAGTCGACTTAACCTGTTCAGTCGACTCATGACATGTTATGAGTCGACTCATGAACAAAAATCTGCATACTTCGATTCTTTTGCACACGATTTGCAAACTTGCAAATCATCCTCATACCTGAGGCATATACACATGCTCATAAGCTCAAATATCATTTTCCATGCATGACCATGCCACAAAGATATTTATAATATATATTAATTATCTTTGTTCACTCATATTCACACTTGAAAGTTGCCAAAATCAACGGGGTCTTACATTCTCCCCCCCTTAAAAGAATTTCGTCCTCGAAATTCAGGAATCATATCTAACTCGCAAAAATGCTTGAAGAGCACAACAAGGGTCTAATCCAACCCGCACACATACTCATTCACACACATCCATCACTAAAATAAGCATATAGTGACATTTACACTTAACGATCTACAATGGTAATATTCTTATTCGACCCCTAACCTAACGGAACTAGTACGTCGGGCGAAAAATCCAAACAAGGAACCCCCCATGCATATACCATGTGTTCCGCAAGATTAGGAATTAGATAAAAATACCATCATTCTAGCGTTAAGTATAGGTGTCAAGGTATTCATATAAATATACAAGTAGGAATTCACGTCATAAATATTCTATTTAATTTACCTGCTCAAATAGGTGTGGGTAGTCGCGTCGCATGTCCTCCTCGTGCTCCCAAGAAGCTTCCTCCACTCCACTTCGGTTCCACCGAACTTTCACCAATGGAATCACCTTGTTTCTGAGTCTCTTGTCTTCTCTAGCAAGAATAGATACCGGGATCTCTATAGTAGTCAAATCATCCTGAAGCTCAATCTCCGGTGCATCCAACACTCGCTGCTGCTCCTCGTCATGCAAGTGCTTCTTGAGCATAGAAATGTGGAATACATTGTGTATACTAGACATAGAAGCTGGAAGATCTAGTCTGTATGACACAGCTCCAATGCGCTCCAAAATCTGAAATGGTCCAATATACCTCGGTGCAAGCTTCCCTCGCCTCCCGAATCGCTGCACGCCTTTCATAGGCGACACCTTCAGCATAACCAATTCCCCAATCTGAAACTCGAGGGGTCTTCGTCTCTTATCTGCATAGCTCTTCTCCCGACTCTGAGCGGCTAGAATCTGCTCCCTGATCAAGGATACCTTCTCAGTAGTCTGCCTTACTAACTCTGGTCCAAGCATCAAGCTGTCCTCCGGCTCGGCCTAACATATCGGTGATCTACAAGGTCTCCCATATAATGCTTCATACGGGGCCATACCGATCGTCGCTTGATAACTATTGTTATAAGCGAACTCTACCAGTGGAATATGATCCTCCCAACTGCCTTGGAAGTCAATGACACATGCCCGCAACATGTCCTCCAACACCTGATTCACCCTCTCTGTCTGACCATCCGTCTGTGGGTGGAATACACTGCTATAAGGTAGCTTGCTGCCAAATGAGTCCTGGAAACTCCTCCAAAAGTGTGAAGTGAAAACTGATCCTCGATCCGACACAATCGTGTCTGGTACTCCGTGAAGTCGAACTATCTCCCGAATGAAGATCCTCGCATAGGTCTCGGCTGTATAGGTGGTCCTCACTGGAATAAAATGTGCTGACTTCGTCAACCGGTCTACTATCACCCAAACTGAATCATTCCCCTTCTTCGACTTCGGCAACCCCACGATAAAATCCATGGAAATATCTGCCCACTTCCACTCCGGAATAGGCAAAGGCTGAAGGGTCCCTGCGGGTCTCTGATGCTCTGCCTTCACCTGCTGACAGGTAAAACATCTAGCCACAAAATCTGCAATCTCTCTCCGCATACCACTCCACCAGAAACGTCTCTTCAGGTCCTTGTACATCTTGGTAGTCCCTGGATGTACTGTGTACCGAGTACGATGTGCCTTATCAAACAACTCCCTCTTCAGCTCTGAACTAGCTGGCATGACCAACCTACCCTTCATCCGTAGGCCTCCATCTGTTCCAATGGTCCAATCAGCCTTAGGCTCTTTGGAAATCTCCTCCTTACGGCTTTGAATCCAAGAGTCCTCCAACTGTGCTCTGCCAACCCTGTCACTCCAAGATGGCTGCACTGACATAGCTCCCAAAAACGCACTGGTTCCTCCAACCTCCGGTTAAAAATCAAACTGGCTAAGAGTGATAAGATCCCTATGCAATGAACACCTCAAAGCCGCAATCCGATGTCGACGCTTCCTACTCAAAGCATCTGCTACGACATTCGCCTTCCCTGGATGATACTGAATCGCGAATTCATAGTCCTTGATAAACTCAATCCACCTCCTCTGCCTCTGATTGAGTTCCTTCTGAGAAAAGAGGTACTTCAGACTCTGATGGTCTGTGAATAGCTCGAACTGCACTCCATACAAATAGTGCCTCCATGACTTTAGTGCAAACACCACTGCTGCTAACTCCAAGTCATGAGTGGGATAGTTCTGCTCATGCACCCTCAACTACCGTGAGATATAGGCTACCACCCTCTGGGTCTGCATCAATACGCCTCCTAGGCCTGCCAATGATGCATCCGTGTACACCACGAATGTCCTGTCGCTGCTCGGAATAATCAGAACCGGCGCTGTAGTCAACTTAGCCTTCAAAATATCAAAGGCCTTCTGGCACTCCGTGCTCCATATGAACTGTACACCCTTCTTCGTAAGGTGTGTAATCGGCGTCGCAATCTTCGAGAAGTCCTGAATGAACTTCCTGTAATATCCAGCTAAACCCAGAAAGCTGCGAATCTCTGACACCGTCTTCGGTAGCTCCCAATCAAGAACTACCGTGACCTTAGCTGGGTCTACTGCTATGCCCTCTCTACTGATGACATGACCAAGAAATCTGACTTCTGGAAGCCAAAACTCGCACTTGCTGAACTTAGCATATAGCTGATGCTCCTGGAGGGTCCTCAACGCTATCCGTAGATGCTCCTCGTGCTCTGCCTCCGATCTCGAGTAGATAAGAATATCGTCGATAAAGACGATCACAAACTGATCTAAAAAGGGACAGAAAACCCGGTTCATCAAATCCATGAATACTGCAGGTGCATTGGTCAATCCGAATGGCATGACCAAGAACTCGAAGGATCCATATCGAGTAAGAAAAGCGGTCTTGGGAATATCCATCTCCCGAACCCGCAACTGATGATAACCAGAACGAAGATCAATCTTCGAGAAATACTACGCTCCCTGCAGCTGGTCAAACAAGTCATCAATCCTAGGTAGTGGGTACCTATTCCGGATTGTGACCTTGTTCAACTCTCTATAATCTATGCATAATCTCATACTACCGTCCTTCTTCTTCACGAAGAGGACCGGTGCGCCCCACGGAGAATGACTCCGGCGAATAAAACCCTGAGCTAACAACTCGTCTAACTGGGTCTGCAGCTCTCTCATCTCAGCTGGTGTCATGCGATAGGGTGCACGGGATATAGGGGCTGTGCCTGGCTGCAACTCAATACAAAACTCAACCTCTCTCACAGGAGGTAACCCAGGTATGTCCTGAAAAACATCCTAAAAATCTGAGACAACTCTAGTCTCCAATAACTCAGCTCCCTGATCCCGTCGCAGCACCTCCTCGATGTACGCCAGAAACGACTCCGCAAATCGATTGCCCTGAGAGGTGGCTACAATCATCTCGGACCCATCGGACGCTCGCAACTTGACTGTCTTCGCGAAGCAGTCAATACTAATATGGTAGGACGACAACCAATCCATACTAAGAATAACATCAAACTCGGACATATGCAATACTATCAGATCAACTATGAACTCCGACTCGTCTAAACTGACGGTACACCTCCTACACACGCTCTCCAGAAGCGATACCTCACCTAAAGGGGTGGAAACTGACAAAGGGGTGTCTAGTGGCTGAGCTACAAGCTGGAGTCTAGCCATAAATGCATGCGAGATGAAAGAATGCGAAGCTCCCGAATCAAATAGAATACGGGCGGGAAAGGAATTCACAAGGAACGTACCCTCCACAACTGCTCCGCTAGCACCGTGATCACGGGGAACCACTGCATAAACTCTGCCTATAGCTGAAGTCTGCTCAACTGCTAATGCTGGGGAGTATGGAACAATCTGCCCCTGGGGAGCCTCCTGAACTGCTCGAACCTGCCCCTCTGCCCTCTGCGTCGCTGGCGGTGCCTCAAGTCTGTTCGGCTGACCCTGTCCTCTGCCCTGCTGTCGCTGCTGCGGCTGGTTCGGGCCCTTGCCCTGCTGAGCTCCTGCTGGTGCACTACGACACTCTGAAGCCTTGTGCCCGAATTTGTGGCAGTTGAAACAAGAACCCTGGAACTTGCGCTGCTGGTGCGCTCGCTGATCCTGCTGGGGTCCCTTCTTATGAGGGCCCTGATGCTGCTGCTGGTGACCAGAAAAGCCTCTCTTGTTCTTGCCCTTATCACTACTCTGCCCTGTCTTGGTCTTCCCCTCCTTGTCCTTCTGGAACATAGAGGTCTCGATCTCCTGGGAAGTGGCAGCCTCAGCTACCTCCCTAACTGAATAAAA
>BQKN01055109.1:0-11873 GCA_022839385.1 Asparagus kiusianus | reverse complement strand
TGTTGATAACGCAGGGTTTGACCTCTGCGTTGATAACGCAGGGTTTGACCTCTGCGTTCAAATGTTGATAACGCAGGGTTTGACCTTTGCGTTCAAATGTCTACGTTCAAATGTTGCTACAAGGGTTGACCCTTGTATTTAACGCTTGACACGTGGAATTTGTCTTTCGTACTAGCAATTTATTTCTGCTACTAACCCTTGCTTCTGATTTTACAGTGCTTTTTCCCAATGTGCCACTTCTACCGGAGCAACATTTCAACTACACTGATGACCCAGAAGTGGGGAGAGCTTTTGGTCTTCGCAGAGAAATTCCTTTGTGCACTTTTCCGAGCTTGGAACGGACACACTTGATTAGGTTTGCTGGGAGTTCCACTCTTAGAGCTCTGATCACCGATGTGGATTTAGAGACTCCTGCAGGTCTGGAACAGTTTGTCAAACCATCGTTTTTGTTCGGAGACCATATATCTGCCGATGGGCAAGTTGGGTGCGTAGAGGACTCCCGGATGCTTCGGAGAGTCGATGATCGATTACTGTTCCTTCCTAGTATGAAGAGAATGTACCCACTTTCCTACTTCTTGAGTGTTGGTGGTCGCAGGGGTCTGGCCTTCGAACTTGTCAAAGAGAAGGAAAACGTATCGTTTGGATCTGGTCGATCCTCTCGTGTTCACATTGGCGGGCAGCTCAAAGGTTTGAGACCCGGTAGATTTGAGAAGAAAGAACTTAGTCGGGAAGCGCCTCTTCCAGCGAACATGTTCATACGCCAGTTTCTTGCTTCTCGCGGGGAATTCCCTGCACAAGCTTTTCGTTCTCCAGGCTGGTTGTTCTCTGGAGAGGACGGCTGGTGGACTAGGATGGTGGATTTTGTCTTAGAGGAACTCAAGGAGCCTCTTGCTCAGTCTGGCCTTACGATATCAGTACAGGCTACGAGACGCGGGATTGTTCAGAACTATCCCTGCTTCTATGCTATGCTGGAGCGGTACAATCCGGATAGCTGCACTTTCTTCACACCTGCTGGGGAGTTGGGATTTGCTCTCCACTAGGGGTGGAAATGAACCAAATAATTAACAAATAGTTCGACAATTGTTCGAATAAGTATTCGGTCATATTCGATTCGGTAGTTCATTAAAACTACTAAACAAATATTTTTTAGTATTCGAGTTTACTAACGAATAGAATTTAACCACATGTATATTCGATTCGTTTGTCTATTAAATATTCGTTTAAAATTTGATCATAATTTATTACTTGTATTATTGCACATATGATGTTATATTTTTAACCCACATACCATTTCTACTTAAGTTTTATATATTGATTTTAAGATTTAAATAATCTTAAATATGTTTTCTAATTAAAATTTAAATTTAAATATATATACATCATATATTATAAATGAATACATTTTATTTATGAATTCTAATACTATTTGAAAATCAAATTCTTTAGCGGTATAAATATACTTTGATATTCGATAAGTATTCATGAATATTCATGAATATTTATCAAATACCAAGTATTCGAGTTCGAATTCGAAAAACTAGATATATGAATATTAGGATTCACATTCGAATTCGATAATTTTAAACAAATACAAATACGAACACCTTAGTATTCGATTCGATTCGATCATTTACCACCCCGACTCTCCACGAGATGCATGCGATATCGGGACTATCTTTTGGCCAAACGCCATATGAAGAATTTGTCCCCACCACTGAGGAACTATCCATTTTAAAGACTGCTCATCCGGAAATTTATGACACTTTTTGGGAATTAATGTGTCATTTCCATATCTGCGCTCAAGTCGCCGGAACACGCGGGAGTGGCCTTATGCATACCGCTTGGGCGGATTACTTATTTCAGAACTTGGGTCAGAAAGACTCTAAGGTGACCCGTCTTGCTGTCAACTCCGCTGGGAGTATTAAAGCCCGCATCAGGGCTACTCAGGCTGTTTATAAGAATCAACATTTAGAAGATGGGTTCGAAGCTGGCAGTGAGTTTGAGAGCTTTCATCATCAAGCCGCTACTCCCATTTCTGACATGGCACTCTTTGCTGGCTTCTTGATGCTATGGTTGAAACGGTGCGTTGTGCCGTCGAGACCAACAGAATCAGTCTTGGTTGAGGTAGTTTACCCCGCTGTTCTCCTAACTTATGGGAAACCACTAAGTCTTCTCCCTGCAATGACGGGCTGCCTGCAGAGAGGCTTACGAGATTTGACCTCCGAACTCCTTGATGTCAAAGAGATGAATATTGCCGGGAGGAAAGTCTGGAAGACTTTTCAACCCCGTGTTCCCATGCCCTATACTTATCTAGTGGCTTGGTTCGTGCTGCATTGTTCCTCGTTAATGACGGGGATCGTGCATGACAATGAAACTTCTGTTCCTTTCATCCAGAGGCTTGAGTCGGCCACATGGACGACCGTGTATATAGTCCGGGCCAGACAACTCTTATCTCTGGAAAACAACTATGATCTTTTTTGCTGCCGCCCTTGTTTCGACGGGGCTGAAGAAGAAGGCCCGAAGTTTGGTGATGTGGTCTTTGAGGAATCCTCACTCTTAAACATGGGAACTTTCCAATGGCTTCTCGCCATCCGAGTGGGCTACTTGGTCCTTCGATTAGGCGAGAGATGCATAATTGAGCCTTATATCCCTTCGCGCTTCGCTCGACAATTTGGGTACGACCAGCTTTATGTTGGCAACCCTAACCCGCGATTAGCTCATATTGGAAATTTATATGAAGGGGCCCGTGCTTGGTATTTCTTCCTCGCCCGAGGAACCCATGCGCAATTCACTTTGCCTAGTTTGCCGCCTAGCTGCTCCACTGTGGCGGATTTTCACGATTGGTTTGATAAGGCTTCTCAAATCCCAGAATATGATATATACACTTCGTGTATAAATGAAATCCGGGGGCTTTATAAGTCGAGAAGTGGTTCTGGCAGGACTCGATTACCGGGTATTGAGGATTATCTGTCCTGCGAACGAGAGGCAGCTGGAATCGAAGAGATCCCGAAGGAATTACCTGTTGCTAAACCCTTTGAAGAAGAGGACACTAAAGAAGTTTTCGAGAGTGCACCTCTTCCTAAGCCTCGCTCTTTGAGATCCTCAGGGAAGAAGGCTCTTACTGCTGATGAGGTTGCCCAGTATGACAAGAAAATGCGCAAGCGGAAACCTACTGCAGCTAAGACTTCCAAAAAGTCCAAGTTGATGGGGGATGCCATCAAGTCGGCACATGTTGCGTCTCCTGAGGAGACAGAGGAGACCATACTCCCGGCTGCTCCTTCTGGTCCAGAAATAACGGTAGCTGGGCAGGGATTAACCATCCCGGATCCAGCACCAAGTATGCCCGAAGGGCCGTCTTCTGAAGCTGTCGACCGTCCCAATCGCACTGATTATGCGAATTGTTTTACTTATCCAACTGCTCCACCCCCAAGCTCGGAAACTTTAAGGAAGCTTATCGAACAACTAGAGCATTGGATGCAAATGACCATTGACGTCGTCAGTCTCGGGGATGTGAGTTTCAAGGTCTTTGAACCCCATCTGCTGGAGTGTGTTGCCAAAATTAGGGACCAGGGGAATATAGTATGGACCGAAAATTGTCGCGAGGGTATCATTATCTTGGAGTATGAGCTGGAGTTCCTTTCTATGCTGCAGCGCGATGACATAGGACCAGAAGTGGATCAAGCTCTCTCTGAGGCTAAGGCTTTAAAAGCGCGACAGCAAGAGGTTCTCCAGAAGAGCTTATCCGAAGCAGAATCTCGTGTTGCTCACTTGCGTGAAGAACTTCTCCGGTCACAAGGCGACATGGGCAAACTTGCTATTGATCTCCGGGATAAAGCAACAGAACTTACTCGTGCTGGCGTTGAGGCACCGCAAATAAATGCTCAACTCGCCGACGGTATGGAAATTTTCAAAGGGCTGGTTGGTTACTGTAACAGGCTCCTCGAAGGTTATTGCGACGAACTTGCCACCGCTGATAAAATTAGACGAGAACTCGCAGCAGCAGCACCGAATGAAGAGGAACTCAAGAGCCAGATAACAGAAGAAGTCAAGAAGGCTCGTGAGGATAAAATATCAGCTTTAAAATCCAAACTCAAGTCTTTTAAGCTGATGAATCCCAACGCCTAGGATTTGCACTTCTTTTTGCTAAGGAGTAATTGTGTATCGTTTTTACTTCGATCGTCTTCACCTTTGTACGTCAATTTGCAGTATTGAATGAAAACGATATCATTTTAGTCTTCATTATCTCTTTTTGCTGAATTTTAATTCGAGACAACGAAGAATAAAACGAAAGTCATGAGTGCCATGTTAATTTGGCATAAAACTGAAATTCTCTTCATTATTACTTAGAATAACTCCAGAAAACTTCATTCGTCAGAGGTGTAATGTTAACATGACGACATACAAGACAAGAAAAATTACAATTTATTCCCGAAATGCATTATGAATTGGCAACCCCCAGCCCGACTCGGCTGGAATTTACAAGAGCAAGAAGTGGGCTACATGATTTACGGAAAATATCTCTTAAGAAATTTCCCATTAATTGGCATCATGAGCCTGTCTCCTTTTTGATTGATAAGGCGATAAGCTCCACCTGAATAGACTGAATCTATTACGAATGGCCCTTCCCATTTAGGATTAAACTTCCCTTTGGTTTTGTGTGTCATCACCATGGGTCGTCTGTTAGCCAAAACCAGATCGCCTTTCTTAAAAATCCGTTCCTTAACCTTTTTGTTGTAGGCTTTGGAAATACGAGCTTGATACAATTCGATCTGCTGCTGAGCCTTGAGTCGTTTGTCGTCTAAGGCTTCAAGTTCTTGCAGACGTCGTTGATGTTTTTCTTCTTCTGTTAATCCGGTTACAACCGCGATTCTCAGAGAAGGGATCTGAATTTCTAATGGCAATACCGCCTCACAGCCATATACCAAGGAGAATGGCGTAGCTCTTGTAGGGGTTCTCACCGTTGTGCGGTAGGCCCACAGACATTCGCCGAGCCTTTCGTCCCAATCACGTCGACTCTTGGAAACAAATTTCTTGAGAAGTTTCACTATGGTTTTATTGAATGCTTCTGCAAGACCATTTGCCGGCGGATAATACGCCGTAGATGCAACACTTTGGATCCTGAATTTATCACAGAATCTCTGGAATCCGAAGCTGACGAATTGCGTCCCGTTATCGTGAACTATTCGTCGTGGTACTCCAAAACGGTAGACAACGTGATGTTTGATGAACTTGATTACATTTGAAGTCTTGACTTCTTTTAACGGGACTGCCTCCGCCCATTTGGAGAAGTAATCAGTCACAGCCAGAATGAACCGGTGTCCCTTGGACGTCGGAGGGGAAATCGGTCCTACAATATCCATACCCCACATTTCGAAAGGCCAGGATGCCGACGTGGGGTGTAGATTTCCAGGTGCTTGGTGGATAAAATCCCCATGAATCTGACATGCGTGACAATGTTTAGCATAGTCAACCGCATCTGAAAACATTTTCGGCCAATAATAACCGATTCGTCGGAGGCGATCTCCTAATTTAGCTCCGGGCTGATGAGCTCCACACAACCCGTCATGAGCCTCTTTGAGAGCCTCCTTCGCTTCATTTCGGGAAAGGCATCTAAGTAAGACTCCATCGTGTGATTTGCGATACAGGACTTGAGAAACTGCATCGTAATAGAATTGGAGGGCTTTTCGTTTGATAGAAGCCGCTTCCTTAGGATCATCGGGCAGAATTCCATACAGGGCATAGTCGATGTAGGGGAACCGCCAATCCCTAGCTTCAAACTCTATAAATGCCGTACAGACTTCTCCTGACGTCGTCTCGTCTGGGTCTTCTTCCATGGGGATCTTGGAAAAGCATAGTCTCCGTCCCATGACTGGAATCGTTGTTTCAACTTCTGGTGGCAGTGCTAATGAAGTTGCCAAGGAGGCTAAAGCATCTGCATATGCATTCTGAGCTCGTGGTACATATTCGATGAAGAAACCTTCGAACTTTTGAGCTTGTTCTAGCACCGCGAAGTAGTACGGGATCAAATCCTCATGACGTACTTCGTATTCTCCTCGGACTTGATTAACGATTAGCTGAGAGTCACCGTAAGCTTCGAGGTTCTGAACATTAAGTTCTTCGGCACATTGCATTCCTAATAGCAGAGCATTATACTCCGCTACATTGTTGGTGCAAGGTTCGATTAGGGAGAATCCTCTTGGGATTACATGACCATTCGGAGAGACTAATACTACTCCTACTCCCGCAGTGATTGCTCCATGAGGGTTTGCTCTAGACGCGCCGTCGAAAAATAACTTCCACACTTGCGTAGCTTCCTGGATGACGCAAGCTTCAGCGACTTCGTCAGGTAATTCTTCATACAACTTAGACGTTCCCGATACTGGGTGATCGGCTAAGAAGTCTGCCAATGCTTGGCCCTTAACCGCCTTTTGAGGCATGAACTGCATGTCGTATTGTGACAAGAGAATAGCCCACTTTGCTAGTCGACTATTCAGAGATGATGGTTTCGTCATCAGAACTCTCAAGGGATTCACCTTAGAGATGACCTGAATGGTTTGTCCAACTAGGTAATGTCGCATCTTTTGAATTGCGAATACCAAGGCGAGACATTCTTTTTCGACCGGATTGTACCGGTGTTCGGCTCCCATCATAGTCCTGCTCAGATAATAGATGGCTTGCTCTTGACCTTGATCGTTGTTCTGGGCTAACAAAGCTCCGAGAGAATGATCCATAGCCCTCACATATAACAGGAACGGTTTTCCTGATATCGGGGCCACGAGAACTGGCGGTTGAGTGAGATATCTCTTAATCTCCTCGAATGCTCTTTGACACTCAGCATCCCAAACAAAAGATATCCCTTTCTTCATGAGCTTAGAGAAAGGCTGGCAGCGCCCAGAAAGATTTGATATGAATCTTCGAATGTAGGCTAATCTACCTTGCAAACCTCTGAGTTCTTTGAGATTCTTCGGAGGTGACATGTCTTGAATGGCACGTACTTTCTCTGGATCAAAAGAAATTCCCTTGGATGTGACGATAAATCCCAAGAATTTTCCACTTGATACCCCAAGAAATGATTTTGTAGGGTTCATCTTCAGCTGATGTGTCCGCATGATTTCGAACATTGTCCTCAAGTCTGCAAGATGATCACCTTTATGTTGGCTTTTCACTGCTATATCGTCAACGTAGCACTCGATCTTCTTTCGCAGATGCTCATGGAAGATTGTGTTCATTGCTCGTTGATAAGTTGCACCTACATTTTTCAGGCCGAAGGGCATCACTGTGTAGCAATACACCCCCAGCGGTGTTCTGAACGCGGTATGCTTCTCGTCGTCTGGGTGCATCTTGATCTGATTGTACCCGGAGAATCCATCCATGAAAGACATTCTTTCATATCCGCAGGTGTTATCGATCATAACATCTGTGATAGGAAGCGGGAATTCGTCCTTCGGACAAGCTGCATTAAGGTCGCGAAAGTCAATGCATATCCGGACCTTACCGTTTTTCTTGGGAACTGGAACAATGTTGGCCACCCAGTCCGGGTGTTGTTCCTCCCTAACGAAACCTGAGTCTATAAGCTTTTTAACTTCTGACTCAATTGATTCCATGATCTCTGGACGAAACCTGCGTTGTTGTTGTTTAACGGGTTTTGCATCCGGATCGATGTTGAGACGGTGCACGGCCACCTTCGGGTCAAGGCCAGGCATATCTTCATAATTCCAAGCAAAGACATCTATATATTCTCGGATGAGAAATATAAGGTCTTCTTTTTCGGATGATGACAGGTCTTCAGCTATAAAGATAGGTTGGGGTCAGACTCGTCTCCCATATTGACCTGGATCACCTTATCTTCAGTGGGTGGTTCGCGTTGTTCGAAGCGCATATCCCACAAGATGTTAAGACGCTTGATCCAAGGATCGTCGGTTGATTCGACTAACTCTTCATCACCCCCTGCATCTTCATCAGGGTGACTGGTTGAAGCCATGTTTACAGTCAGACCTTTAAAGAAAGGTCCAACACTGACATCGGATTCCCAGGAAGATGTTCCAGATGAATGATCTTGACGCAGATAATTACTGATGTCATTTTCTGAGGCAGGGGGAGTTGTGACATAACCTAAGCCCCTTCCAGTTTTTTGATAATAATCTGGAGGCTTTCCTATAGGAGTTAGAGACATTCGGATCGGGGTTCGTCTACCTTTTCCGAAATTCAGACCCTGTTTCTCATTAAAGTTATACCCCATTCGTTTCATTAAGTGTATAGAATTGGGTTCATGGTAATGGAATTTGGGGCTTCCGTCATTTTCTTCCGAACTTCCTCGTTTGAGTTGTTCGGGTTTGACTTTACCAAAACAGATCGGCTTCTGCCCTTTCCTTTTGGACGGGACTTTGAAGAAAGCCTTATGTACATCTTCTGCTTCTTCATCCGAGGCGAAGGATGACTTGAGAGGCAAAGCAAGTGATGCTTTCGTGCACAGTGTGTGCCATGGGTCAGTACCTGCATTAGAATTATTCTCTACTGGTTCATTACTAGAGGACACATCAGGCAAGTACGCTAAAAGCAAATCTTCATTAATGCACCACTCTCCCTCGCTCGGTACATTATTATTTCCCTCATCTTGACCCATTATATCTAAGTTCAATTCCCACGGACAATCTTCTCCAGGATCTGGTTCAATGTCGGCTTCATTGCCACTGTCCGCGTCTTCTTTCTCCTGGGATTCCAGGTAGAAAACCGAGTCCGTGTGAAAGTTTTCCACCCCTCGGAAGGGATACTTTTCTGCAATTAGAGTTCGGACTTCTCCTTCATCATTGGCATATTTCATGACCTGATGTAGGGTAGACGGGACAATGCGGTTTGCATGTATCCAGGGTCTTCCCAACAATAAATTGTAGGAAGTGTCCGCGTCTATGATGTAACATGTCACCTCGGACTTGAGGTCTCCAATTTGACATCTGAGCTTTATCTTCCCAAGGGGTCGAGTGCTGTTGGCATTGAACCCGAAAATGGTAGTCTGTGTAGTGTGCAACCTGTGCATAGGGATCCCTAAGACCTGCATGACCCTATAAGGCATGATGCTGAGTGCAGAGCCCGGGTCAACCTGAACACGACTGATTTCGGACGATCCGATATACCCTATGTAATACAAAGGTCTGTCATGTTTGTGTTTAACCTGCATATCTTCTTGAGTGAACGATATACAAGGTAGACTTCTTGCAGCTTGCAGACATTGCCGACAAGTTTGATCTTCAGAAACTTCGGGAATTGGAGCAACTTGTGTGATGAAACTCTCCGTATTCTTCAAAGCTTCAATTAGAGCTTCTTTGGTAGTTTTTGACAACTTAAGGAGCTCATATAATGTAATTCTGGCCGGTATGTTGGCCAGCTGCGCCATGACATTAAATTGAAAAGGAACGCTCGATTCGCCGGATTCCTGATGGAGATTTCTGTTGAATCGGAGCTCCTTTTGCTTCCCTTTATCGGCAGGCTTCTTTGGCACAGAACCCCCAGCGTCTTGGGGCTGTTCTTCAGCTTCTTGAACATTCTGGCTGTAATCCTTCAAGTAAGCCTTCCCTGACCGAGTACCAGGATTGCCTTCTGGATATGCTGCTAGAACGATCCTTTCGTCTTCTGAATCAGTAAGAGGTTTGAGCAAATCATCGTTCTCATTAACAGAGGGGCTAATCATGTTGGATGCCTTAGCCTTTCCTCTTTTCTTCTTGGACGAGATATCCGTCCACTGTTGATCTTCCACCAGATCAGGGTGAACCCACATGATCTCCCCTTTTGGAGTGGTGAGGGGTATCAATCCTTTATCTTTCTGACTGTGCAAGTCAGTATTCTTCAGGTGCATTTCACCCTTGTGGATGGGGACCACGCCATCTGCGGTTGATACTGGCGGGAAGTCACCGAACTGCACTGCTATCATGTTGGTAGACACCGTCTTCTGCTCAGGCTTCAGAGTGAGCACTTTAGCGTCCACCAAGTTTTGGAGAATATCTTTAAAGATGTAACACCTCCTGGTAGGATGGCCCAGGAATCTGTGATAGCGGCAGTAATTAGGGTCATCGACCTTTCCCGCTTCATCTGGTTTCCGGACTTCAGGAAGCTGTAGTTTATTGTTTTTCCGCAACAGCTGGAACAAGGTGTCCACATGCTCCTCCTTGAAGGAATATTGTTTGGGCGCTTTTTGCTTATTAGGCGTTTTGCCCTGATTCGTGGGAGGCGGCACTCGTGTGTAATCAGCTGCTAAGGTCTCTTTTCCTTTAGACCGTTGGGCATTGTTCTGATTACGCTGCTGTTGTTGTTGTTGTTGCGGTTTGGGCTGTGCAGCTTCTTCGGCTTTCACCCGAGCTACAATCTCTTCGGCTTGTTCTCCTTGCGATACCAGTTGTCTCCAGGAGCGACATTCTGCTACCCCCATTTGAGCAAGGAGTTGGGTCTGCAGGTTGTGCCTGCAAGTTTCAACCAAGGTTGATTGAGTCATACCTGAGGGGCATCGTAATGCCATGCTGCGGAACCTCTCTACATAAGCCTTGATAGACTCTCCTTTCCTCTGTTTAGTGGCGAGAAGAGTCGGGACCGAGACCTCGGTGTCATCCTCAAAGAACCTGGCTAGGAAAAGCCTTTCCAAATCTACCCATCTCTGAATAGACCCAGCAGGCAGCTTCATAAACCATTCAAAGGCTACCCCTTTAAGAGTGCCGATGAACAAGCGAGTCAGGATAGCATCATTTGCTACTACATCTCTGGTTTGAGACTTGAAGTAGTAGATATGCTGATTTGGTGATCCCGTGCCATCGAAAGGCTGTAATGTTAGAGCTTTGAATTTTGGTGGGTAGGGAGCTATATCCCACTCAGCAGGATAAGGCCTCACTACTCCTTCTTCGCGGAGCTCACTTCTGTTGGCGATTGCATTGAGGCGAGCTTCCAATTCATCCATTTTAGTGGACTGAGGATGGAGTTCTCTTTCCACCTCTTTCTCACCTTCAGAAGAGGATTCCAGGTTGTGAGTCTCACGATCTGAATGTTCGTGAGCTTTTTGCTTTCCCTTTGACGTTGTCCTCCGGGAAGATTCGGGTTTTTGGCCTTTTTCTGCTAGAAGCTGGGCCAGCATATCCTTCAATTGGAGAAGTGTCTCCTGTTGCGCCTGGAGTATGACGTGATGTTCGTCTACTCTTTTGGCTATGTCTTCGGGGTTCCCTGTCATGTGGGCAGAAACTTCCCGTGCTCCAACAGAACTGGAAGATTGAGATTCGGCTATTGCCGAATGTTCATCACTTGTTGTAACGCCTCTGGCTAACTTTTGATAGTCAACCGGGCGAATAGCTCCTGTCCGCGTCCGAGTATTCCGATATACTCCTTCGAACTGGTCACAAATTTCCCTAACAGTTGGGGAATGACTTCTTTGTGACTCGTCAGAATCGGAATGTGAAGCTTTTCCTCTTCCAATCATGTTGATGGTGACCTCAGGATATTCGATTTCAGAGGCTTTCTTCTGTCGTCGTTGTCGTTTGGGAGGCCTAACGACGCTCGTTAACCTGTTGAACACCGACTGTCTAGGCGTGGGTGAACAACAACTGCATTCAGATAGGACAGCGGAAATGAGCCGTTCACACTGACAAGAATGGGCCACTTGCTGTGTTGGCCTTCCTCTTGATAGTAGTTCCCGCAAGTCGGAGACCTGGGAACGGTTTTGTGAAGGTGGAGATGGAACCCCCTGCCTTTGAATGGGTTGGACATGAACATTAAATCCATGCCGCCCTTTTTGAACCTGACGGACCGTGTCATGTTCTTGAAGCGAAGCATGAAGGTCGCGCTTTGGTTTATAAACACGAGGTCGAGGCCTGTGTTTTACTGATGGAACAGATCCTTGT
>BQKN01055107.1:39999-56909 GCA_022839385.1 Asparagus kiusianus | reverse complement strand
TTGAATATCATATCTCCATGATAGTGTTTTGATGATAACAATTTATACAATGTGTGTGCACTAACTTTCATATGCAGATTTCAATATCAGAATATGTACAAGTGCAAGTGGATATCAAGGCATTTTGAAGTGAAGAAAATGAAGAACAAAAGATAATGTATTTGAATTTTTTTCTTTACTTAGAATATTTGTACAAGCCTTGATCACACACACACGTACACACACTCATTTTTAGAACACACTAACACAGGCTTAGTGTGTTGGTTAACTATAGAAATCCCCTATGTTAACCATTAGAATAGTAGTTAAAACTTAATTATAAAAACTCATTAGTTCTGAATATTTGATATTAATAGTCGACTAATTAGGATAATAGTCGATTACTCCTGTATATAACTCAAATACAAGTTTCTTGTAAGCAACGCGCAGCTCCCGATCAGTTCGTGTTTGGTTATTCTGAAGTTCCGCTACTTCACACGGTCCATCGACTCACTTTATACATTTGTCATCATCAAATGAGCTTCTATGACTCGAATAGCGATGTTCATCATCTTTTTTCTATCTCGAGCCGCGTGCGGGGACCTATAGGTAATTTTTTATGCCTACAGTATTCTCCAGGAACTTCCCGTTAAAGATAGGGAACAATTTAGCCTCGTATACTAGTTGGAGAAAAGGAACAATTTATACTCATATACTTGTCAGAGTATATGAAGAAGCAGTTTATATTCGTGTACTTGTCGGAGTATATGAAGAAGCAGTTTATACTTGTGTACTTGTCGGAGCATATGAAGAAGTAGTTTATACTTGTGTACTTATTGGAGTATATCTAGAAGCAGTTTATACTCGTGTACTTGTAGGAGTATAGAAGGAGGTCAAAAGAAGACTAAGGGAAGTACTTCTTCACGAACTTGCCATTGATAGGTATCAGGATCTTGTCGCCGTTCGGTTTGACAAGGTGATAAGCTCCATTTGAATAGATTGTTTCTATCATAAATGGACCTTTCTATTTGGGTTGGAATTTATCTTTCTTCTTGGAGTTGAGGATCATGGGTCGTCGAACTGTGAGGACTAGTTCTTCCTCCTTGAATGATCTGTGTTTGACTTTTTTGTCGAAAGCCTTAGAGATTCGGACTTGATAGAACTCGATGTGCTACTAAGCTTCAAGCCACTCTTCATTTAGCCCTTCGAGGTCTGTGAGACGTCATTGATGACTTTCTTCAGTCATCATCCCTATTGCAAGTGTGACGCATAGGAACGAGATCTAGATTTTGAGCGGCAGCACGGCCTCACAACCGTATACCAATAAGTAAGGTGTGGCATCAGTCGGTGTATGAATCGTAGTCCGATACGCCCATAAACTTTCACCGAGCTTCTCATCCTAGTCGCGCTTGATATTGGAGGTCAACTTGGTTAAATCTTAATGATCATCTTGTTGAAAGCTTCGGCTAATCCATTTGCTGACGGATTATAGGCCATGGATGTTAGGTTCTGTATTCTGAATTTATCACAGAATCGAGTGAAGGCATGACTCACGAATTATGATCCGTTATCATGAATGATGTATCTCGGGATGTCGTATTGGTAGATGATGCGATGTTTAATGAACTTGATCACATTGTTGGCTTTGACTTCTCTCAAAGGTACGGCTTCGGCCCACTTGGAGAATTAGTCGATTATCGCAAGGATGAAGTGATGACCTTTGGCTGATGGAGGAGATATCGGTCTGGCGATATACATCCCCTATATTTCAAACGGCCATGAAGTCGCTGACGGATGCAGGTCTTCGGGTGGTTTGTGCATGTAATTAGCATGGATTTGGTACTTGTGGCAACTCTTAGCATAAGCAACAGCGTTGTTGATCATTTTGGGCCAATAGTAGTCGATTCTTTACAAACGGTCCTAGATCTTAGGTCCGGGTTGGTGAGCTCCACAGATACCGCCATAGGCTTCCCGTAGGGCTTCCTGTGCTTCTATCGTAGAGAGATATTGAAGCAACATGTCGCCGTACGACCTACGATATAATGTCTTTGTGGTGGCATCGTAGTTGAACCTCGGTGTGCGTCTACGAATAGAATCTCACTCCTTGATGTCTTCAGGTAGTACACCATACAAGACATAGTCAATGATTGGAAAGTGCCAATCTCTTGATTCAGATTGGCCTAAAATTTGGTGAGTTGCATTCACCTCCTGAGCATACTCCGGTTGGTAGATTCGCCGGCTTGCGACGGTGACGTGTTGGCTTATCCCTAGCGGTTGGGCTAGGTTATCTGCCAATAATAGCAATACATTTACGTGCGTGTTCTTAAAATGGAGCATGTGATTTATGTGGAAGTTGTCTAATGATCCAACTAGCCTGATTGGCTGCTTGGTGACATAGGATCAAGTCGTCATTTCTAACTTCATATTCTCCCGTCATCTGTCTAACGATGAGCTGAGAGTCTTTGTACGTTTTGAGGTGCTTCACCCCCAACTCCTTATCAAAGTCGAGTCTGATGAGTAGTGCGTTGTACTCAGGCACATTGTTGATATATGGCTCAGTTAGGGAGAAAGCTCGGGTTAATACATGGTTTTGTGGAGAAACCAAGACCACCCCCACACCTGCGATGATGGACCCACTGTTGCCCATGCGAGAGGCGCCATCGAAGTATAGTCACCAGGATTCTTCCTGTGAGGTTGTATTGATCTCGTGGGTTTCGTCTGGCATGTCTTCGAACAGGTTAGTCTTCGACTCAAGCGGGTGACTGGCCATGATATTGCAGATCACTTGCCCTTTGACAGATTTCTGCAGCATGAAATGGATATCATACTAAGACAATAAGAGTGCCCATTATGCCAGGCGCTAGTTTAAGGACATAGGCTGTGTTATGAAGACTCAGATGGGATTCATCTGAAAGATGACATGAATGGTTTGACCTACCAAGCAGTGTTGTATTTTCTGAATTGCGAATACTAGGGCCAGACATTCCTTTTCAACCATAGGGTATCGCCATTCAGGTCCCTACAAGGTCCTCCTCAGGTAGTAGATACCTTGCTCATGGTCGGCATCATTATTATGTGCTAAAAGGGCACTAAGAGAATGCTCCATTGCTCTCACATAGATCAAGAAGGGTTTCCCCGAGACGGGGGCTGCTAGGACAGGTGGATTCAAGAGATCTTTCTTGATCTCATCGAAAGCTTGTTGGCAAGGCTTGTCATATATGAAGGAAATGTCTTTCTTCATCAGCTTGGAGAAGAATTAGCATTTACCCGATAGATTTGTGATGAATCTTTGGATGTAGGCCAAACGTCCTTGTAGTCCTCTCAACTCTTGAGATTCCTGGGTGGTTGGAGCTCTTGGATAGGTCGTACCTTATCTGGGTCAATGTGGATCCCTTTCATCGTGACGATGAATCAGCGGAACTTGCCACTCTTTATGCCTAAGAATGACTTTGTGGGGTTCATCTTTAGTTGATGGGACCGCATGAGATTGAACATGGCTCTCAGGTCTTGAAGGTTCATCTTCAGTTGATGGAACCGCATGGGGTTCATCTTCACGACTAGGTCATCCACGTAGCATTCGACTGTCTTCCGTAGATGATCTCAGAAGATGGTGCTCATGGCGTGTTGATAGGTTGCGCCGGCATTCTTGAGTCCGAAAGGCATGATTGTGTAATAGTACACCCCTACCGGAGTCCTGAACGAAGTGTGTTTCTCATCCTTATGGTGCATCTTGATATAATTATACCCTAAGAATCCGTCCATGAAGGACATCCTCTCGAAACCATAGGTGTTGTCGATGATGACATACGTGATGGGCAAAGAAAATTCATCTTTGGGACATGCAGCGTTGAGGTCTTTAAAATTAATGCAGATGTGGATCTTGCCGTTCTTCTTCAGGATTAGAATAATGTTAGCCACCCAATCGGGGTGTTGCTCCTCTCTGATGAAGCCTAATTCAATCAATTTCTTCACTTCGGTTTTGATTGTCTCCATGATTTATGGACGAAACCGTCTCTACTGCTGTTTGATGGGTTTGGCGTTTGAGCCGATGTTGAGGTGATGCATGGTGATATGAGGATCAAGGCCGGGCATGTCCTCATAATTCTCTGCGAAGACATCAATATACTCTCGGATGAGGGATATGAGGTCTTCCTTCTCCTGGGGAGGTAAGCTGTTCCTGATAAATATGGGTTTGGGATTTGCCTCGTCTCCCATATTTATTTAGAGTATTTTGTCCTCTGTGGGTGGTTCACGCTGTTCAAAGGGGCCACTCCACTAGGCACTGATGTGGCGATTCTATGCTTTATCATAAAACGGGATTTGTTCGTCTTCTTAGATTTCAATGGTATCGACCGTAGCCATGTTGACCGTGAAGTCTTTGAATAGGGCCCCGATGTTGACATCTGAATCCCAAATCAATGTTGACGATTGATCATCTGAGTGAGCATCGTCAGATATTCTGTTGAAATTACAATATGACTCCGAGGAAGAGGAGGACTATACCAACCTTCTTTGAGTTTTGCCATAGTAATTGTCAGGCTTCCCTTTGGGTACGTAGGCGGGTCAGAGAGGCGTCTTCCAGCCCTTGCCGTACTTCAAGACTTCTTTGCAAATGATATCTTAACCTATATTTTCCATCATGCGCTTCACGACTTGGCCGTAGCATGAGAATTGAGGAGCAGCCTCGCCTTCGACTGACTCATCCCACATGAGAATTAAGGAGCAGGCTCACCTTCGTCTGACTCATCCCACAATGTACGGGGGGTTGGTCTATCCTTCTAAAGATAATCTCTTGCTGAGATATATTTTGGGCAGGTACGATAAAGATAGCTTGTGTGGACTCGATCATTTGCTTGTTGGTGACAAACGACGAGTATATAGGCAAGTGCATGGTAGAGTCGTTAGACAACCTTGAAATTAGACGGTTGAACTCGCCATGACTAGATTCTAAACCTGACGACGAGTAATCAAATGCGAGTTCTTCATTCAGGGTAAGCACATCCTCCTCGTCAGCGTTTGCTATGGCAGGGTTATTATAGTCGATTACAATAGGCTCGATGTCATTGAAGAAGAGACCCTCATTGTTCTCAAACTCGTCATCGGCTTCATTACCACTGCTAGATTCTTCCATCGGAGACTTGTCACCCGATTCAGAGTCCTGGTAGAGTAAGGAATCAGTGAAGTAGTTTTCAACCCCCTTGAAGGGCTGCTTATCAGCATACACCGTCTTCACTTGGTTGTAATCGTCCACATATTTCAGACATCAGTGCAGTGTGGATGGGACTATCCAGTTATTATGGATCCATGGATGACTCAACAACATGTTGTATGAGGGTTCTGCATCGATGACATAGTAGGTCACCTTAGTTTTCATGTCGCCTAGTTGGCACTTGAGACGAATCTTCCTAAGTGGTTAGGTTCCTATGGCGTTGAAGCTAAAGATGGTGGTGGTTGTTGAAGATAACCACTTTTGAGCTATCCCCAGGTACTTGATGAGCTTTAGGGGGACGATGCTTAATGCAGACCCTAGATCTACTTGAATATGGTCCACTCAGGAGGAGCCGACGTATCCCGTGAAGTACAAGGGTTGATCGTGAGATGTGCTCTTGATGAGCATGTCCTCCAAAGTGAAAGTGATGCAGGAGATCTACTGTTCGGATGTTTGGAAGTACTATGGGCATCCCACTCATGCCTCTTCTTCGGGAGTGGGTAAGAAATGTGTGGCAAATGTCTCTGAATTAGTCAGCGCCTCTTGCAAGGCTTCGCGAGTCATCTTAGATAACCACAGGAGCTCATACAGGGTGATCCTGGCTAAAATGTTCTTCAGCTGGGTGAGCAGGTCGAACCGAAAGGGTCGATCGCTAGAAATCGGACTGTCAGAATTTGATTAGACTGCTGGCAGAGGTCCTACCGGAGGCCTTACCGGACTTTCTGCTATAGGAGGGTAGTTCTTGGTAAAGTCCTTCCCTGATCTGGTGATTAGTGCATCTACCTCATTGTCAGAATTAGTGAGAGTTGCTATCTCTACCCCACCATCGTCTGAGATTGCCGAGATGGTGTTGCTGTAGGGTCGAAAATTTTAAGGATTGATTGTTTTTCTTGTTTTAAGAAAATTGGGTTCGATCACTTGGTACGGAACCCTTACAATCACTCATAATCTCTCGATTACAGAGGAAGAAAAGATTACTTCAGCTTCTCTTTTGTTTAAGGTGGGTTCTTGGTGACGAAAGAATGCTTCCCCCGATGCTTGAGTCGAGCTTGCCTCCCGTTGACGATCAGATCAAGGTTGCTGGAGAAGCTGACGTTCGTTGGCCAGTTGGAATCGAGGTTTGAACTCTAAACCCATGCGCAGAAACTTTGATCTCTGATGCTTCTTAAAGTTGAAGTCTAAAATCTCCAATCAATCAACTATCCCCCCGACCCTCTTCATAGTTGCTTGCGGCTATTTATAGAGCTTTGGCACGTAATTGACGTGCAACAATAGTGAGGTCATGGGCGTAACCGACTCCTGATATTTAGCATATGTTGACTAATAGAGCGTAACGTACTCCTTAGATTTAGCACACATGGGCTGACTTGGTCCTCGTGGCCATTACAGCCGAACTTCGTGTGGATGATGAGTCTCGTTGCGTGGTGAGGTTCATTAGACAAGCTTCATCTTCACTGACAAGCTTTGTCTTCATTGATGTACTTCAAATCTTATTTCTAATGACAAGTTTTATTGTTTGAGACGAGGTCCGTCTTTGAAATGACCCTCGTCATGCTTGGTATGAGCTTCGACGCTCCAAGGCCAAATGATTAGCCGATGATCTATGAAGATACATAAGAGTGGAGGAGAGATAGGCTTTTTGACTAGCCTCTCATTCTCCCCCTCCTTCCTTTCATGTTGATCATGCCTATTTATAGGCTTAGAACCATTATGGAGTGAGTTAATGGCCTTTAATTCCGCTTATCATGAGGGAGTTATGGTTATTAACTCCCATTTAAATGGGTGAGTTGATTATCATTAACTCTCCTTAAATGAGTGAGTTATGGGTAATTAACCCTCTTTAAATGTAGCCTCTGGAGATGGTGACAAACGAGGTTCGTCAATAACGGCAACGACGAACTTCGTCTTCAATGACGAACATTATTTCTCGGGAACTTCGTCTTCAATGATGAACTTCGTCTTCTAAGGGGGTGAGGCGCTACTTGACGAGGTTCATCTGTGGATGAACTTCGCCTCCTGAAAGGGCTTCATTTGCTAGAGGAGTTTTGTTCCCAGAGATGAACTTTGAGGTTGAGCCTCGCTACGTGTCGAACCTCATCTTCTGATGTCGAGCTTCACTGCATGGTGAACCTCATCTTCTGATGTCGATCCTCACTGCGTGGCGAACCTCGTCTTCTGAAGTCGAGCTTCGCTGCGTGACGAACCTCGTCTTTTGATGTTGAGCCTCGTTGCATGGTGAACTTCGTAAGCGAAGCTGTCTGGTGAGCTACAATCAGTTCAGGTGAGCTAAGTTGTCAAGCGAACTTAGCATTACAGGAGAACTTTAATATTTAGGCAAAGTCCAGTCTTGCAGGTGGGCTTCAGAACATGCTGCGAAGAATGATTCATAACTTTCAAACCGTAAGTCGGAATTGGACAAATTATATATGAAAATTGACTATTTCGACGAGACGGAGCCAACCAAACCTACCCCGTAGGGTTTGGTTTGATCCTATCTATTTTGCCAAATTCCTTACGGTTTGAGAGATATTAGCATTTTTATCAGTTTTGAGTTTCTTTGCTAGGAATTAAGGTAATTTTTATTGCCTACAAAACCCCCTCCAAAGTTTTCAAAACCAAATTAGGTTGCATGGCGCTGAAATACTTTTGATCTTAAGGCCTGTAAAATGGGCACTATTCTGATGAAATGAGGAGCCTTCTAGCGAACTTATCCATTCTGGTAAAGTTAAACTCTGCAGCCGCAGCTAATGATCGCCATCTATGATTTTTACCAAACCCTCAGTTATCAACGGACTTGATGTGTCTTTACCAATTACCATTTGAGTTGGACTAGCTATGGTTTTGCCCTTAGCATGATAAGTTGGCGAGGAGTTTTTCTTAGGCTTAATGCTAAGATTTCTTCTCTATCCTTAGCCGTTCAAGGCATTGGATTAAGTGTTAGAATTTGATTGTATCGTTCAGTATAACAACTCAACCTGGTATTTTGAAAGCGAGGCTCATCGCATGGTAGGTCTGCTTGGATGATGTGGTATCGTTGATGAATAGTGACTCATAGCATAGTAGGTCACTATTTGGAACAATGAGTAGGTAGGGGCTCATCACTTGGTAGGCCACTATCAATAAACAACGTCATTTGCATGAATGACGGTATGGAGGTAATCAAGTCAATCAGTGACATAAACGTATAACGACTGTGATTAAAATAGTGATATATCACATAGTAGGCCACTATTTGCGATCATTCTAAGGAGATAGAACATTCGGAAAAGACCAGGTAGTGAATCATCGCATGATAGATCACTATCTTGATCGAGTGACAAGTAGGTATTCATCGCATGGTAGAACACTGTAGGTGTAAATTTTGATCTCCCGAAACAGGGATTTCATTTGTATTGATAAAAATAGCTTATTATAAACTAATGGATTGAAATTACAACAGAAGCGGAGGGAAGGCCCTCATTGTTTAACGAGGGGACTTTGGAATAGGACGCCTCGCTCGATTCTCGCACCGAGTCTGCTTCCCTTGGACGATTCGACCGAGGTTGCTGGTGAGCTTCAGTACGCAGTAGAAGCTCATGTTAGTCGAGTTTGAGTTTTTGAGTTCGATGGCGATCAAGGCCCGAAGCTAGGAGGAGTTAATACAATGCAAAGATCATGCAAAGAGCTTGTCGTTAACTCCTTCGAGAGTTGAGAGCTGTGGTTCAGCTAACTGATCAATTAACTATGAGTTAATCGAACTTCTGCCCTTGCTGAACCTGTTCAACTGGCCTCCTCTGCTGAACGGCTGAACCCCTTCTCCGTGGTTGGAAGAAGTTCTTAAATAGAGGAGAGATCATGTGGCCACTCCTTGAATCATGGGATATGACCATGTACTGTTAGGAGATATCTTGCCGCTCACCTGTACCATGAGCGGCCACTTGAGGGGCTCAGAGTCCTGTGCTCCTTCCCTTCACGTCACGGGAAATAGGAAGGCCCATCCCTATACGTGGTAAAGCGGCTGCCAAGTACTCTAGTAAGTTTGGCGAGCTTGCCGTTTGCAGGCGAGTTTGGCTCTTGACTCGTGCAGGCCAGGCGAGCTTCATGCAGGCGGTCTTGACGACTGCATGGATTTGACCAATCACTCATACTGTGAGCGGCTACTTGATGGGCTCGGAGTACTGTGCTCCTTCCCTTCACGTTGTGGGGAGTGGGAAGGCACATCCCTATACGTGGTATAGCAGCTGCCAAGTACTCTAGTGAGTTTGGCGAGCTTGCCGTTTGCAGGTGAGTTTGGCTCTTGACTCGTACAGGCGAGGCGAGCTTCATGCAGGCGGTCTTAACGACTACATGGATTTGACCAATCACTCGTACTGTGAGCAGCTACTTGATGGGCTCGGAGTACTGTACTCCTTCCCTTCACGTCATATGGAGTGGGAAGGCCCATCCTTGTACGTGGTATAGCGGCTGTCAAGTACTCTAGCGAGTTTGGCGAGCTTGCCATTTGCAGGCGAGTTTGGCTCTTGACTCGTGCGGGCGAGGCGAGCTTCATGCAGGCGGGTCTATGGTCACTCCTTGGGTGCGTTTAATTTCTAACCTGTGCGGACGGCTTGCATATGCAGGCGAATTTCATGCTTTGTCTTCCAAGGTAATTTTTACCATCTACAGGATCCCCTTCAAAGTTTTCAGACCAAAACCAATTCGCGTGTGGTCTGGAACACTTTGAATAAAGAAGTTCCTGATGAGTTAGGGTGAATTTGGCTTTCTTTAGGATTTTTAGCAAACCCTCAGCTATCAATGGGTTTGATTTACCTTTACCGATTACCGTTTGAATCGGGCTAGTCATACTATTCCCCTCAGTATAATGAGTTGTCGAGTAGTTTTTCTTAGGCTTAATGCTAAGATTTCTGCTCTAACCTTTAGCCGTTTGAGGCGTGGGTTTGAGTTAATCATAACTATCATGTTGTGGTTCGGTTGTATCGCATCAATTTTGACTAAATAACCGTTACCTGTGAGTGCACCCGGAGGGTGCATCCATGAGCTGCGTCGTTCAGTGGGTCTGATTGCGTGAGTGAGATCGTTCCATCAATGGTTCGAAACTCGGGATTCGCCTTCAGAGGCGAATTAGGCCCAACAAACGAGCTGTTTGGGCGAGGCCCATTTTTGCAGGCGAATTTCGCTTTATGGGTGAGGTTTGACAATCTGAAGTGCGAGCTTGCCATCTGTTCGCAGGCGAAATTCTTTCTTCAGGCAAAATTCGAAATGGTGGAAGGCGAGTCACGTGTTCGTCAGCAAACCCTTACGCTTTGTGCTTTCCGGCTAAGGCCGCGTGGATTCGTCAGGTCACATTAAATGCGATTTGGCAAGGCGGCGTCACTTCTACACGCTTCGCTCGATGACGGATCATGGCCGTACTTTTTTATCCCAGCCGTTAGATCCGATCATGAATTTTGGTGCGGGTTCCGGGTTTCGATTCGCTCGACCCATCCCCTGTCTCGACGGTTGCTCTTTAACCGTTGAAAAACGAACTGTTGAGAACGATCTGGGCCGTTGATTTCAATCATGGGCACATTCCTCAACTACCCACACCTCACCCCTCTAGAGCGATCTGGGCCGTCTAATTCGATCGTGGCTTCGCCTCTTAACCACAAGCGTTTCGCCTTTAAATAGGCTTCGTCCCTTTCTTTTGGGGATTACTGTGCTCAAGAATTTCTGCTCGCTCAAACCTTTCAAAGAGAAAATCTGAGGTTTCTTTCCCGACTTTTTGATATGGTGCCTAAGTCTAAGAAGTGCGTTTCTAGGAGAAAGGGCTCGGGCGGTTCTTCTAGCGACGCTGCCGCTGGTGCGGCTGCCGGCGTCTTTGGAGCGTATTCGGGTAAGTCCAACGATTTCGCACCGATGAATGACGTTGCATTAAGAAAATGAGCACTGTTTGCTCATCTCCTTTTACGGACTTTGCTATTCTGGACAATTTTCATGATTTGGGTGAATTTCCCCCTTTTCAGGCGGATTCGGCCTTTGTCGGGCGAATTCAGTTCAGACAGTCTTGTCTGTTATCAAGCGGATTTCGCTCTTGTCAGGCGGGTTTAGTCTCACCAGGCAAAATCTGTTTTTCAAAATTCGTCTACTTGAAAGACTAAGAAGTTTCCTGATTCCAATTGTCATTTTCGTTCTAATCATTTGGCCCTATTTTGCAGCCATCTTTTCTGATAAAGCCCTCCCGAAGGTTGTTGCCATTGGTCTTGCCGGCGGCTCGGGCTATGTGGCGCCCTCCCGATTCCCTCTTCTTGATCCAGTGCTCGTATTTGCTGCTGACAAGCCGGAGGAGTTGGTTAAGAGAGTGACTGATGGGCATCATCTCACGCTGCGCGAGTTGATTACCGATGCGGCGTTGATAAATATGGCCAGGGCGGAGTTAAAAAAGCCCCAGTTCATGTTTGGCGATGCTGTGGCTGACCCTTCGGCTCTGTTGCTGGGAGAGAGTAAATAGCTCCATGTCATGGATGGGGTCCATTACTACCTTCCTAGTATGCCGAGGGGGTTTTCGATCGTCGAGTTGCGTTCGCTTGCGGTCCTGAGAACGATGAACTAGGATCTGACTCCGACCCAAGACGGGGTAGTTTGTTGGGTTTTCACAGGATCGTCCGTTAGGTACGGGGTTGATAGCTCTTGTAAGCGCGTGGTCGCCTTGCGTCCTGGCTCACTGAATAATGAATGGCCCGTGGGGGAGACGACTGCGGTAGTGGAGACTTTCCGTCACTGCTTCTTCTAGGCCGGGGGACAATTCCCTCTGAAGGACTTTAGGGCTCCGGGATGGATCTATTCTATGCCTAGCAGTGGCACCTGGTGGTCTAAGATCAATGAGTACATCTTAACGGAGAACTCTGACCTTGTAGGCTCTGAGCTATTCGTAGCTATCCGAGCTACTCAGCATGGCTTGAAGATCAACGCCCCACAGTTCCACAGCATCTTAGAACTTTACTATCCGGATAGCGCATGTTCTTTACTCCTAATGGGGAGCTCGGCATAACCCTCCACAAGATGTATGATGTGTTGGGGTTACCTTTGGGGAGCTTCCCCTACGAGGAGTATGTACCGGGTCAGGACGAGATCGATTATCTTTCGAGTCGGTTTCCCCTAATGGTTGAGACTTTATGGGAGTTGCTCGGTCATTACCACATATGTCTCGACACCTTGGGCGTAGTGGACCATAAGGGCAAGAAGAAGAGGGCTCCCGAGATTAGCCACAAGAACTAGGCTGACTACCTATTCCCCGGGAATGATGTTAACGGGAGGCCTACTCTATCGCTGGGTGAGTAAGACCAGGCCGAGGTGGAGAGTCAGATGGCCAAGGGGAATCTGCCATAACCCTTGAGCATGATAAGAGCGGGTTCCCATTCGGGATGACCTTCCAGTCGTTCCACCATCAGGCCAAATCTCCCATATCCGCTAAGGCTTTGCTCACGGGATACCTCATGCTGTGGTTGAAGATGTGTGTGGTTTCTACCCATTCTTTCGAGGCGCTCCCGGTGGAAGTGGTTTACCCTGCGGTACGCCTAGCCTATAGGAGGCCATACGCGTCGGTGTCAGGAACGGTAGCCTGTATTCAAAGGGGGCTTCACACACTGATAAACTAGTTTTGTCATGTGTCATATGTTGACGAGGGTGAAGGTGAAGTTGCCAAGACCCCTAATCCGAGAGTGGGGCTACAGTACACTTATTTGATGGTGTGGTTCGTATACCATTGCGAGTGTTTGATGAGTGCCCCAGCGGCTCTTCAAGGAGAGGGATCGGTCCCGTTCGTCTAGCGTCTGGAAAGGTGCTCTTGGAAGTGTAAGGACATTCCTGACATGAGGAAGACGTTGTCTTATTTTGGTCATTACAACTTCCAACGATTCTTCCCTTACTTCCCTAGGGGTGGGTATGGTGAGTCGCTTCGAGATGTGTCGGCAGCGTCCCACAACACCGTACTCTCTTGTGGTGCCTTCCGGTGGTTAGTTAACATCCTGTCGGGGTATCACGTCTTGCGAACTGGCTCCGCGTGTTACCTTGAGCCATATTTCTCTTGTAGGTTTGCCCACCAGTTTGGGTATGACTAGTTTTATGTCGGGAACGTCAACCCCCATTTTGATTATGAAGGAGGGTTGGTTGATGGTGCGTGAGGGTGGTTCTGGACCTATGCTGGTTGCACAAATGCGCACTTCGAGTTGCTGGCTAAGGATCGTGACCTTCGCCATTCGCTCCTCTATTGTCGGTGGTATCGAGGCACCAGCGCGAACCCTGAGGGCTTCCGGTTTCAAAGCTCTTACTTGACAGAGCGAGAGCATCGCTCGAGGGCAGATCTTCACCGCTCAAGGTGAAAGGGTCGCCAAACTGTGGAGGAATGGTTCGAGGATGCCCCTGAAGAGGAGGCCGAGGATCTTCACGCTGGCTCGGGAGACTTTGGGGAATTTACGGCTCACGCTCCATCCCCTCATCCTCAATTGGATCCAGCCGACGTATCGAGAGGATCAAATGAGTTGGCTCAAGCGGGTGAACGCCTGGGCCAGGCTCGGGGAATAATCACTGGGCAGCTGGGAACGCTGCTCTTAGCTCCTAGCAGCTCTCTTCTTTCCAAACGACAACGGAATGCCGCAGCCGACAGTTTCAGGGTGGAGGTGACCAAGAAGGCCCGTCACGAGGAGGTGACTGAGGCTATCGGAGTGACGAGAGGCCAGGATGATGCAGCCCCTATGCTAATTCCTGGGGTGACTACCCCTACGGCCACTGGTGCTACGCTCGCTCCGTTTACTGCCTCAGGGACGGTTCCGGCAACTTCGGAGGTCGTTCCCTCGTTTACTGTGGAGCAACAGGTAGTGGTCTCGGCGACTCCCACCATTATGCCACGAGGCAACCCTTAGTATCGTATCTCCAGGTGTAGGGTCGAATTAGTATTAACTAACGTTCGCGTTGACTCAATGCAGGTACTATTGAGGAGGCGATCGCTATTCCTTTCGATGAAGACGGGGGAGCCGGAGATGAGGCAGAGCTCGGTGACTCAGGTAAGAGTGTGGTCGAGTGTCGTGGCTCTATCTCTGCTGAACCGCTTATGGGGCTCTTTTCAGGAGTTATTATTAACCTCCTTCCTGTATCCGACCTCAGATGCCGCTGGCAAAGAGTATTCTCCTACCTGGGCTGACCAGTCGGCTGAAGAAGGCATCGAAACCGGTAGTGAAGACGACGACTCACCCCATGAGACGATGTCAAGCGACGAGGGACCATCCGACTCTGAAGGGGAGACCACGCTCCTGATGAAGCGCCGGTCGAGATAGGGTAGTCGGCCCAGGGGGCTTCTACCCAAGGGGAAGCATCTACCCGTATGGTGGTTGATCCCCTACCCAGTATCTCGATGACTGTTGAGACCGCGATCAGATCGGTGGCTGAGACCCTGATGGTGTCAGTTCGTGCTCCCGTCTCAGCGGTATCTATAACTACTCCTACTACTGCGGCTATCAATGCTTCGGCCCCGATCTTGGTGACGACATTGGTGGTTGACGAGGCTACCTTATCTCCCTTAGCTCTCTCGCGGAAAAGGTTGGTGGACCGAACCGTTGCCAGCCTCCAAGCTACCCTTGCAGACAACATCCGGCTCGCATTGGAGGAAAGCTGCCCCTTTGAGGAGTTTAAGGAGGCCCTTGAATATCATATAGGGCTTTTGATCAGGATTCTGGGTTCCTCTGCCGCCAAGCCGTACTTTGAACGTCTGGAGTGTCAGACCCTAAGGTCACTCTGAAAGAACCCTAGAGGGGGGTGAATAGGGTTTATGCTAATCTAATCCAATTTTATGCCAATTAAAACTAATTAACAAATATATTCTTACAAGATAGATATACAACTAATTACGAGCAAAAATATGCAATATGAATAAAGGGCTATATCCTAGCAATAAGATATATTATGAGATATATGCAAGGATATACAAAACACTCAAGGGTAAACAAACTAACATGAACAAAGGCGATATAACAATATGTAAGAATAAAAGCGCCAATGCCAAACTCAAACACAAGGAAATGATCACGGAGTTCGGACCTTCTGTCCTACGTCTCCGCTCCCCACTCCCGGGGAGAATCCACTACACAACCCGGTTTGGAAGCCGGAACTTCTCTACACACTCGGTTTTCTAGCTGACCGAAAACTCTACACACTCGGTTATCAAGTCAACTGATAACTCTCACAAATCCTCACAAAGTACATACACAAGCTACAACCTCAAGTGTTGGTCCTCACGTATCGACTCGCTCAAGTGCTCGAAATTATCACCTCTCACTAGGCCACCGACGCCACTCCTCTCGGTATCGACTCCGTCCTCACCACACACTCCTCTCGGTGTACAAATGTATTACAAAGTGAACTATTCAATTAAGCACACAACAAATAAATTTGTTCTCTACAATGGATGAGAACAAAATGTAAGCTCACACTCTAAGTCACACAATCCCACAACCCAATTATACAATGTATGCAAATACAATAAGCTCAATGGTTGTGTGTGTAAACAAAGAGTAAACAAAATCAACTAAACTCAATATAAACACTAGCTTAATAAAATTGTAATTAAACAATATAAATGTAAAGCTAGATTCAGTTTAGGGAAACTTCTCTATAGATAACAAGAGAGAGGGAGAAGAGTGAATGCTCAAACACCAAGGATGATCTCCACTTGTTCTTGTGAAATTCTCTTCACAAACAAAACTCTTAAACGCTTAAAAGCTTTTTAAACAAACACTAAACAAAACTTAAACCCTTGTTAAAACCTTGTTAAAACTTTGTTAAAACATTCTCTTGCATCATTAAAATAGTTAATGTAAAGGGGTATATATAGGCTTGAAGAAACCAGCCCAAGAATCCAACAAAATCCCATAAAAATATTAAAATAATCAAATCTAGAAACTAGTCGTTACTGTACAACGGCTCTCTGATAAGTCGACTTATGAGTCGACTCATGAGTCGACTTATGAGTGAGTAATGAGTCGCCTTATATGAGACGACTCAGCAGAAGAAAAATCATAACTACGCTGTACTTCGTGAGTCGACTTATGAGTCGACTCATGAGTCGACTAATGAGTCGACTAGACATGCACAGACCTGAAGTGCACAGAAAAACTTAACTTTAAACTGGGTTTATAAATATCAAGTAAATTGAGAAAAATATAAAACTTTAAAAAATAATTATAGGCATGATAATACACATGCTACAAAAACTGGTTTTCTAAAAGGACTTCCCAAATGTAAAATATCATCATTTTGCAAAATAGTTCAAAACATGAAAATATAAACACATGAGTTTTGATATTTTAGCTTAATCATGTTTTGAAACATTACAAAATGAATATATAGACTTAATAGAAGATGTATATCATTATTGTTAAGTCCATATACAACATTTTCACAAAAATACTTGTTTTGCAAACTTTCAAAACAACAAACATGATTTCATTAAACTAAATAAAATTGATATTGATGAAATCATATTTAAGCATATAAACATGAAACAAAAATGTATTTTCCAATTATATTCAATTGTTTCATATTTAAACATGAAAAACCAAAACAATAAATATGAAAGATGTAAATTCATATTTATATAAACTTGGAAACCAAACTATGTATGTATATATGAAACTATATATACATGGAAACCAAAGCTAAATTGTGTATGTGTGTGTGTGTGTGTGTGTGTGTGTGTGTGTGTGTGTGTGTGTGT